>RBNI01004974.1:0-13187 GCA_003990745.1 Jimgerdemannia flammicorona | reverse complement strand
AAAAAAAAAAAAACCAGTCCCTCAACCCCACACCCCACCACCATCATAGAACAAGCCACAATCCAGCAAGGCCAAGTGACCAACATCTGCACGGCGGCCAATACGACAAACCTACAGTCCTCCCTCGCCGCCTCCGCCGCCTCATCCACGGCCTCGGTGGCCTCGATCACAACCGCCCAAAATACGAGCGTCCCGGCGACGTCGGCTTCCGTCGCCTCCACCGCTACCACTGCCTCGGGTACCCCGAAGACGAACGCTGCCTCCACGAAACAGCTCGCGTCCGGCGTCTTCGCCGTCGGCGTCGCTGCCCTCGCGGCGGCGCTGGCCTTGTAGACAGGCTGATGTCGTGCGAATATAATTTTGTATTTTTTTTTTTCTAGTTAATTCACGTGTGTCGCAAATCAAGTAGACAACATATAGCGCACCATCACAAATCTGTCATTTGTTCCCTCTCATATTGTTCATCGTTCTGGAAAATAATATGAGAATTTCCGTCATGTCTTGGTTGCTGGGAGTTGTAAATCGAGGCGGATCTAGTTTTCGCGGTATAGGATTGCCAGACGACCCCACCACTAAAACATGAGGGGAAGTGCCATGAGATGATGTGAAATGGAAGCTTGCTTGAGTCACGATATCTTGGATAGTAGCAGTGGTTTACCAACTCACCCGCGAACTGAGGTAGATGCGAGCAAGCGACATATCCATATACCACGTTAAGGCGAACGAACTTACAACTGCACCGTCGAGAAACATCCCGTCGCCGACGGACTTCAGAGTTGGTGGTGCAAGGCTACTATAAATGGCCATGAACGACTTTTGAAAGTGGGCACCTCCCAGAGATCGGAAACCGGATTGCAGAAACGCTTTTGCTCGACCTCTGGACACAAGTACAGCACGGCCAGGTCGAGGGGATAATTCTCGGTATGGACGAGTACCAAATGCCCTGGTTTAACTATTTGTGATAAGTACATCACATTGCATCACGTCGAAGGGAGATCGGGGGCGATTGGGAATGTCGTCGTGTTGAATCAGATCAAGCCGTCGGGCCTTTGGCGAGTTTGGCGTGGGGGATGGTATGCGGAGGGTCCCGGAGGAGAGGGTGGGAAGATCGATGGGAAGGCCGGATCAGATTCGATTTGTGGATGGAACGTCGGTACCCACTAGCCTCCTGTGGTAAATATACATGTCATGTCAAATCGATCTTGTATCTAATACCCTGAAGGCTGGATCATGCGTAGAGTCTGTGATTCTACCATAACCGGATAAGCACGTACTTTAATCACAATCACGCAAGGGATTTTTATAGAAAATAGATACACGTTACGAAAAGAAAAGTGGAAGCTGCGCTGCTAGGCGTCAATATATATATATATATATATAATAATCACCAGTGTCAAATTTACGGACGAGAAAAAAAAAAGCACTAAAATACAGATGTAAAAAAAGGGGAGGGGCTCGGGTAGTAGGAGGTGCTGATACGATTCGAACACTCGCACACAGCGTTTGATTATTTTCCTCCCAAAGATTGCAGAATCATGCATAATGCTGTATCTCGGATTATATGCCATCTAGAAAGATAACAGAAGAACAAGGAAAAAGAAAAAAGAAAAAGGTTCACTACATCTCGCCTGTCTTGCAAGATCCCCAAACCCATCTAAACCATCAGCATCGCTAACACAACGGCGCAAACAAAGCTCGATACACCGATCGCGACACGCCCAGCACTGTTAGGTTTCACCGCCACGGTAGGTATGGTGTTCGGGGTGCTGGCGCTGTCTATGGCGTTGGCGGCGGAACCTGAAGTCGCGTTAGCCGGAGTAGGCCCAGAGGCGGGGGCGGAGGAGGCGGCAGTGGAGGAGGCGACAGCAACGGAGCCGGAGGCGGTGGCTGAGGAAGCTACAGAGCCAGAGGGAGCGACGGAGCTGGAGATCGCGCCGATACCCCAGCCGATCTTTTGGCCGTCGGGCTGGGTTGTGTTCGGCGGCGGAACGGTACTAACTCCGTCAATTCCCGTAATCGTGAAGCGCGTCGTCCAGGCGAAGTTCGTGCCGTCGCCGGCTGAGAACCTGAAGAAGTAGATCTGAGACGGGGGTGACACCGTCGGGCAGGTCCAGGTGTAGGAGCTGACTTTGCTGGCGTCGACGCCCTGCAGAGATGGATTAAGTGGGGAATGTGTGTGAGTACCATGCCGTGTTGGTGGGCATCCAAAGCCTGAAATCTCTGCTTGTGATACATACCGTAGCAACTGTGGTCAATTGGACTTGGTTCAGGTTATCACCAGTCATAAAATCTGTGAACGGATAAAACATGTGTCAAGGAATGTGCCAAGGAATGTGTCAAGGAATGTGTCAAGGAATGTGTGATCGCAAGCCAGCTTATAATACGTCACAGGCGTTTTGCCATAGAACTGGCTCTTGTTTGAGTAAACGAAAAGCACCACAATCGTTTCGCAGAGACAGTTTCTCACAAGCGACAATTTATATTCAAATACATACCAATGGTCATTTTCTTCCACGCCGCAGTAACAAGCGGGGCGACATTGTCGTCAATCTATTCCAAAGCAACAGCACGCATCGAACGTTGTATGAGTGAGCGAAGACACGCCACTTCTCGCAATCATATCATCGAGAACATTCTCGTTGTCAAAATCCTCACCACAAAAAAGCCAGGAAAACAGCGTAACTTACCCAGAGGATCGGATACTGCTTGCCGGGAGACCAGACGGTAGTCGGCCCAGGGTCGGTGGGGGAGAGGGTAGCGGAGACGGCTGTGGCAAGAGCCAGGGAGGCGACGATAGAGGCGAAATTGACCATGGTTTAGAGAGGGCGGTGGGTATGTTACAGCAATAATAAGGGGTGAAAGAAGAGCTGACGGGAGAATTTTGAAAGAGCAGTGGGGCTGAGGTTTTTAAAGAGCGGGTCTACCCCTTGGGGTTGACAAGAACGTGGAAAGCCGAAAAAGGCAAGGCGGCAAGTCACAATTATTAGCTTCCTTTGTTACCATTCGTTACTAAGGTACCACACTCGAAAACAAACCGTTTCGGAAAGCAGGCTAAATGCATGCCGTAAATGTACTCAAAATTTCCGGCCGATCTTTTTTTGACACTGAGACGGTTTTTTCTTCTGAAATAGCAGCATATGTAATAGGACGAAATGATCTATCGGAGCATCCAAAACAATAACAAAAAAAAAACATTTCGATACTCGGAAGGTGAAAGTTGACAGATCACATGTAAAGCCTGGCAAGATGCAGAAATCTCAGAAGAATGACCAAGGCAATTAATGCAGCTACGCCATATTTTTCCACCGCACGTATAGCGGACGTAACCCGGTGAAAATGACAATATGAAGTCTCAAGTTTGGCGCAATGGTGTGACGTCACTGGCTATGCAGATGTCGCTCACCGAAACATTGTTGACTCATTATGAAACTTATAACCCCTCCAAACGCTTATACCTTCTCGAATTTACAAACCCAGTCTTCGACGCGAGAGTTCCAGTAGTGTTTTGAGCTCTCCAAAACTTCTATTGTAACTCTCGCGTCGAGGGTTGGCTACGAACGGTCGACATCTTTGTTTTCCCCTTCATTAGCACCAAGATCGTGGTTCACCCAGAGGGACAGAAACAGCACCTAGAAAATTATCCGGTCTTTGCTGGGTGGAGCTGCCTTTAGGGGAGGTGATAGGTAATAGCTCGTAATGGTCAAAATGTCCAAAAACAGCCGAATGCCCTCTCAAACTTTATGAAGGTCATGAAGATTAAAATTACAACTCCACATTTGGATGACAACCTTAACGTACGAGTTTTGCCGGGGCAGAAAGCTTACATCAGCTCAGTTTTGGTAATTATTAGCTCAGCGTGCCAACGTTTGGTACTTTCAGCGCACATCGCTTAATTAATCCATACATTCGGCCTTTGAAGCAAATCACCGACAGTTTCTTCCCCGACGACAAGATCTTGATCAGCCGCTGCATCCTGTCCTCTCGCAACCGAAGCCACTTACTCTCCAACATGTTCACCTCGCAGTTCAATGATGAGCGCACCGCGCACCGCGAGGTGCTGATCCCACGTTTCGAATACTTTGCTGCCATGCCTCTGCGAGCTGAACGATATACCCGCCAAATATCCGATTTTCGTGGCCAAACGGAATTTGGCAACGAGATTGAGCCCACGGATCTCTGCGTCGCCGTTGACAAGTACAATTCACCTCTGCTTGGTGCCCTCAACCATCATCGTGTATTTGCTCGCGAGGCACGATAGATCTGACCGAGAGGACTGTCAATCTTCACATGGTGCCTGAGACCTGGATGTACAATGCTTTGCACTGGCCACAATCCTGTCCACAATCGGTATTATAATACCGGCGGGCGCGTTTTGACTTGGCTACAAAAAAGAAGGCTCGAGTTCATATATATTCAAAATTGATAAATGGGGAAATTTCTCACTTGAAACTTTCACCGGCAACGATACATAGTGGCAGTATATGTAACAAGTTTACAAAATTGTATAGAATACATAACAAAATAATAAACTATGCAGCTGAAAAACCCCCTCGCGCCGGTTATTTATGTAACTCATTCTCCAATTTTCGACTTGCCACTTGTAGCAATTGACTGCAATGATATCTGCGACTTTACAAACGAGGATGCGCCGCAATGAAGGAAACCATTTGAAGGAAGTAACTGTTGCAGACATTGTCACGATGAAAATTGGAAGGTTGGAAGGTGTAAAGGTAAACGACATGGGATCTCCTGCCATTCAGAAGTGATGGAACAGATAGCAATTTCGCATGCAATCTTTCGCCGAAGAAAGCTTGAGCTGCGAAATTATACTGTCAGCAGAACGGAAATACCACCAAAGGACGAATCGTTGCCTGCTTTTCGGTTTCGTTATGTTACGTGAGCCATCGCAGCGTAAATCGTTCCTTGCAGCCAATCTATAAACCACATCACGTGATCAAAAATCCTAGGCCCATTAGGTGACTAGCACCAAAATCTGGCTCAACATAATAATTTTAAACTTATGTGGAGATATGAAAAAATAAAATAAAAATTCTGACTCTATAGAATTATTGAAGAAAAACGCCAAACGTTTTTTTTTCTTCTCATCTAGCTGGCTACATTCTCAACTCCTCTCCCCTACCCCCATCGAAATCCAAGCACGCGCTCTCGCCACTTCCACCGGTCCGCAACAATACGATGGCGCAAAAATTACTACAGCAGAAGTTCTGGGTTACTACAGATCTGTTGGGGTTGAAGACCACTCCGCCCACACCCCCGTACACGAATGACAGCTTCGATCAATGGGTGACACGATGACAAGTCATGAACGCCATTGCGTTTTTCTCTACGACAACAGAGAAGGCTCGAATGCTGAAAGCCGTCAGACTATCAAGCGCAATGCAAGTATGTTGGTGTCTGAATGGTTAGCGGTGGACTCGAGAACAACGTAGAGTGGGAGGTGAAGGCTATCGTCACCTCGCCTGCTTATTGCGTTGCTTTCTTGTCGTGTCAGGGGGCTCTGTGTGGGAAGGCTATCGTCACCCCGCCTTGCCCAAGTGATCATTGGTTTTGAATAGCAACCCCGTAGTACCGTGATACTGTGGGGTCGTGAGGAAGGCTATCGTCACCTCTTTATTCGATTTCAATGCAGCAAACAAGGAACGAGAGGCCGCTAAATCCGTGTGGGACACGGCTGTCGCCACGCAGAAGGATCGAACGCGTGCACAAGACGCTTTCACCATGCTGGAAAGTTTCGCCCAAGGCGTTAAACGAGACGCAGAAAACATAGACCCAAAAGACGCCGCGCAGAAGGATGCAACAGATCGAACGCGTGCACAAGACGCAGCATCGGCTTTCACCGTGCTGGAAAGTTTCGCCCGAGACGTTAAACGAGACGCAGAAAACATAGACCCAAAGAACGTCAAGCAGCAACGACTGGGGCAAGAACACGCCGAAGACAACGAGGACGGGGAACGCAGGTGGAAACCCTAGTTCGTTCTCCACCAAGACGAAGTCACAAAAAAAAGATCGTTGACACACTGGAGGCCGCGATGAGATCCTTCTTGATCATCGGTGACAAGGACCTCGGTCCTTTGCTGCGCCAATGGCGCTTAGTATACCATGTCGCTACCAGTTTGTACGATACAATAGTTGACATCGCATACTCAGTGCGTAATTCCATTCAGCACGAAAAAGAACCCTTCTTTTCATTTCTAAGATTCTTCTGGATTTTTCTTTCAGATTTTATCTTTGTTCTCTCAAATAAAGCTTAGAATATTTTCTTCTAAAAAGCTTTAATCTATAAGTATCTCTTTGAGATACTTAGGTCCAAAATCTTTTAAATTTAGTCACTTTCTCTTAAAGAAACTGGAATACAGACACCCGAGGCTGTCATGTTATCGCGCCCAAGAGCCACTCGATGACACCGCCGCCACCCGGACGGTTAACGCACTGGTGGATCATTCTATCTCCGAGACTGTGGATGAGCTCGAGATCAGCGACGGAATGTGTTTGGGCGCATGTCCAGTCACCCTTCAGTCTATGAGCTCTGTCAGTGTCGCGGTGGACAGGTTACGAAGGGATTTGAGTTCTTTTATCATACGTACCGGTCTTGGAGTAACCAGAGGGATTCGGGTGTTATAGTGTCTGTGATTGAGATCGGGGAAGCCATTCGTAAGTTTGAACGAGTTACTTATTGTGGCGGACCATCATGAGGATCGGACCATCATGAGCAAAATCCAAATTCGGATAGGGAGGTTTAGCACCAATCCACATCATCAGTTCTTATAGGTTTAGTACCAATTTGCATCATCAGTTCTTATAGGTTTAACACCAAATGCATCATCAGTTCTTATCAGTTCTTTACTGAATCAATGAAAATGAAAAATTTGAAACAAACAAAGCCAATGCATATTTCAAGATTAGACTGACTAAATTCAAATATAAGTAGGCTATTGAAATTATGAAGGAGTGTAGTTTTCTCAGCAATAGGGTGTGAGTGATACAGAGAGTAGATTGTTAGGAGAAAGGTGTCTCATTTTCATTAAAATTGGATTTTGAGGGCAATGAAGGCTGTAACAAGAGCTGCTAGATGTTTTATACTAGTTTGATTATCTTCTTATCTTCTTTTACTATAGTTTTATCATACTTTTTATCTAAAGGCTGCTGCAATGAGAGCTACAATGAGAAAGACTTAATTTACTATAACATAACCCTCTCTTCCTTAAGTTAGATATTTTATATTAGTTTTATTATCTTTCTATCTCCTTTTGCTATATTTTTATTATATCTTTCACTTGAGAACTATGATGAAAACTACTACAACAAAGGTTTCTATAATAAGAGCTATAATGAGAAAGACTTAATTTACTATAATGAGAGCTATAATACAATCATCTCTTCTTTGAGCTAAATGTTCTATATTAATTTGATCATCTTCTTATCTTTTTTTACTATATTTTTACTATGTTTTTTGCTCAAGAACTATAATGAGAGCTATTGTAATAAAGGTTGTAATAAAGACTACTGTAATAATAATTGCTATAATATATAAGAGAAAAACTTAATTTTCTATAATAATATATAGCTATAATATATATAATCTTCTCTTTCTTAAGTTAAATATTCTGTATTAGTTTAATTAACTTCTTATCTTTTTTTATTATATTTTTATTATATCTTTAACTTAAGAACTATAATGAGGACTACTATATATAATGAGAGCTATAATAAAGACTACTTTAATAAGAACTATGATGAGAAAGACTTAATTTATCACAATAATAACTATAATATAATCTTTTCTTTCTTAAGCTAAATATTCTATTAGTGCTCAGAATAATAGTTCAAATTGAATTGAGAGCCAATTCAATTTGAGTCAAATTAAATTGAGGGTTAATTCAATTTGAACCAATTTGAATTAGAGTCTAATTTAATTTGAATTAAATTAAGTCACAATTTGAATTAAATCAAATTTGAAATTTAATTCAAAGTTTAAATTCAATTCAGAATTCAATTTAAATCAAATTAAGTCACAATTTAAATCAAATCAAGTCACAATTTAAATCAAATCAAATTTGAAATTCAAACCTAAATATAGTAATTCCAAACATATATAATATAACTTATAATATATATATATATATTCTTCCAAAGTAATCATGTCAGATATATCTTTTATACTCTCTATAGAAGATATTATGACAATAACCTTAGTATCAGATATAGCTTCAATAAGTCTAGCTTCAATAAGTATAATCTCATCTGAGAAAGAAAAAAGAAAAGTATAAGAGTGATCTGATATTTAGAAAGAGTTCACAAAGAAGTATAAGGAAAATATAGATATCTGAATTAAATATAACTACTATAAGATATCATATAAGGTTATTGGTGGCTCAATAATAAATTT
Organism: Jimgerdemannia flammicorona; assembly: GCA_003990745.1. Classification (NCBI taxonomy): domain Eukaryota; kingdom Fungi; phylum Mucoromycota; class Endogonomycetes; order Endogonales; family Endogonaceae; genus Jimgerdemannia; species Jimgerdemannia flammicorona. Next base: position 4,780 of record RBNI01004974.1, on the reverse strand, counting down.
ATAAGTACATTTTGACAAATTTCATAAGAGTTATCAAACAGGAGCAATAGAGTCATTTTTTTTTTTTTTTTTGAAAGTATAAATATAACTTATCTACTTTTTTTTCTTTTCTTATTATTCTTATTATTAATTATTACTACTTGATAATTCTCTAAATAGCCAAGATTCTCTATAAAGTTATTTTAAGACAAATTTGTTTACTGGATTATCTATAACAGTTAGCCTTTTATAGTTGTTGAGAATTCAGAGCTGAAAGATCTTTTTTGTCTTCTGAAACTAGACATTACTATTTCTTCTACTGAAACTATATAAAATGAAATTAGACTGATCTTTTAATAAAAACATAATACTGTCAAAATTACACTACAGATAAGATTTAATATTTTAATATTGAATATGAATTTGAATATTTTAAAGTTAAATAGCTTTGAATTAATCTTATTTCAATTTATTTATTTAAAAATAGTATATATATATCTGATCAAATATTCTTCACTATTGACATACATCATCTTTCTCTGCTACAATTCATGTTACACACACTTTCACAACACACTTTCAAGTCGTTTATTGGAGAAAGATACTAAGAAGATGTCAAGCAGCAAGCAAGCCGAGGTGTATACCAGGTCGGGTGGACCTGGGGCTTTCGACTGGCAGCATGTTGGGAGGAGACATGGGCTGGGGATGGGGTCTTTTGGTGGCTCGAGTGGACTGGGCAGCTCGGGTAGTGGTGGTGGCACTGGTGGGGGGGCTGGAGGGCAGCAGGGGCAGAGCTTTGCAGATACGCTGAGGACTGGGGGTTGGCCGATGGGAGCCCACAGGGATCAGGCTGGAGAGAAGGGGAAGCAGAAGGCTGAGGATGCTGGGGGAGCTGGGCCTTCACTGGTAGAAGGTGGGGGAAGTGGAGGGACTGCTGGGAGTAGTGGCGGAACTGCTGATGGTGGCGTGATGGCGAATCTGGCAAAAAAAAGAGATGTGACAGCTGATGGCCAGGTGGGGCAGGGGTTCCCAATGCAGAAGGGGGACCTGGCAGATGGTGTAATGGGGCTGGTGGTGGCCCCATTACTCAAGAAGTCGATCTCGGAGTTTGCAGTGACCTTGTACTTCCAGGGCTTAGTGGTGATGGCAAGGATAGTTCTGGGGCTTGTTTCGAAGTAGGTGGCTGGGGTGGCTTCAGTGAAGTTCTTGAAGGGTCTGGAGGGGGTCGAGGTGGGCTTTGAGGAGGTGGGTCTGCTGGATGAGGCACTGAAGACTGGAGTCATGGTTGGGGAGGTGGTGGTCCCCATGGTGCGGTGCTTGCGATGGGACCCCAGGGTGGTGCAGCTTCTGGTGAAGGGGGTGCCCATGGTGACTAAGGAGGAGATAAGGAAGAGGATGGAGGAGGTGATGATTGAGTATGGTGACCTGGTGGATATCAGCTTTCAGGTATGGGAGGGGACTACAATCAGGATGGGAGATGTTGATGTCAGGATTCAGCTGGTGGGAAAGGAGGCCATGGGGAAGGCAAGTGACTGGCCCTTGGTGCTGATGTGGGGGGCCTTTGTCTGCAAGGTGTTGAGGGTGAAAGGGAGTGAAGAGGAGGAGGAGGACTTGTTGGAGGCACTGGAGGAGTTGAGTGGTACTGTAGAGAGGAGGGCGAAGGTCTGGAAACTGTATGAGGAGTCAATGCATCTGGAGGTTGTGGGCGGGAAGTGTTTCCATATAGATAAGAAGCAGTGGAAGTGGGCCCAGGGATGCAAGAGGCAGAGGGAGCTGTTGGCTGGTATAACAGGAGAGGTGGAGAAGAAGTCAGTTGGAGCTGAGGAGTCTGGAGGTACTAAGGCCAGTGTCTGGGCTGGTAAAGGGGGAGAGGAGGTGGAGGCAAAGGAGGCAGAGACTGAAAGGATGCTGGACAAGGACCCATTTGCTGATGGTACCTTCGAAGTATGGGAGCCGAAGTTGGATGCCACCCCCCCCCCACTTATCAGAAGGGGCCCAGTTGGGAAGAGAGGGACAACAGAGGATTCACAGATACAAGGGGCCCAGCAGGTGTGCTTTGGGGTCCCTGATGTGGGGCAAGGAGGTCAGGTGGTGGCAGTTGGTGAGGACGAGCTGGTGGATGTCCCTGAGGAGAAGTGGGATGAGGCTGCCAGTGTAGGAGCTGACACTACGATGCTGGATACAGGGCGGCCAGGGACTCTAGGAGAGAAGGAGGTGGGGAACTTGTTGTGGATGTGTAAGGTAATGGATAATCTTGCAGCAGAGGCTTTGGGAGAAGTGGACCTGCAGGCGATGTCTGAGGAGCATTGGGCACAGATTCTGTATGGGGATGAAATGGTGGAGGCACTGAAGGTAGATATTCTGGGTATTTTCCTGGAGGAGGAGGGGTATGAGGTTGATAAGGTGAGGAAGACAGAGCTGGGGGTGGTTGCTGGTGAGCAGGCAGCCTATTGCTGGGTTGAGCATCATGGTTTGTGGCTCTGGCAGGAGACCTGTATGGAGTATTGTGAGGAATTTGAGGAGCGTGAAGATGGGGCAATGGTAGAACTTCTGGGAGCATTGGTGGCACAGGAAGCAGGGGAGAGGGAACTAGCTGCTAAACATGACTTGGACATGGTGCAGGAGGAGCAGAATGCGGACTTATAGAGAATGGAAACATGATATAATATTATTTCTTATGAACAATATAACTAACATTTTCTCCTTAAATGTGAATGGGTTAAGGAGCTCTGGGTGGCGGAAGAACATTTTTACTTAGCTCAAGGGATTGGAGGCTGATCTCTTTTTACTACAGGATATTTGATGTGAGGATGAGGACGATTGGGTAGAGTGGACTAGGGAAGGGAGGGGGGCTACTGCTTGGTTTAGAAAGATAGCAATTTTGGTGAGGAAGGGTAGAGGTGACTTGGGGGGAATCAGGAGCTGGGGTGATCGCTTGGTCTGGGGAGATTGGCATCGGCCAGGGTGGGAATCGATGAAGGTGGGCTCTTGCTACTGCCCTGCGGCTAGGAGTGAGAGGACTGCATAGATTAGGGGGCTGCTAGAGGAGGGTATTCTATTGGAGGAAGGGGTCAATATGCTCGGTGGGGACTTTAATATGGTTCGGAATCAGCGTCTGGACAGGACTGATGGAGGGAGGAGTGCCGGGTAGTGCTCCGAATGGATGGAGTTGATCCGGATGAGATTCGATTCAGATTCGTCATGTGATGGATTCGAATCAACTCGAATTGGTCTCATGATCTGATCCAGATTGATCCGGATTGATCCGGATTGATCCAACCAGATTGATCCAACCGGATTGATCCAACCGGACTGATCCATCCAGATTGATCCGGATTGGTCCATCTGGATTAGTCCATCTAGATTGGTCCATCCGGATTGGTCCATCCAGATTGGTCCATCCAGATTGGTCCATCCGGATTGATCTATCCAGATTGAAATCTTTGGTGTCATCACCCTTTCTTTTGTTCATTTCGCTCTTGTTTTTTTTTTTCTGCCACACTTTGGTGACATCATCCTTTCCTTTTACTCCCTCTCTTCTTTTGTTCTTTTCTTTATTCTTTTTCTTTGTTCTTTTTCTTTGTTCTTTTCTGCCGCATCACGAGCAAACAAAATAGCAGCCCTTAATTCGTACGTTGGTCCAGTCTACTCATTTTTCACCCTGCAATGATCATTAAAAGAGGGAGTATTTGAGGTGGAAACGCACTCTCTGCTGACAATGTTAGATTCTTTCTCATATGGACAGCACACAAGCTGCTCATCGAGAGCCAAAGGGGCGACGGCGGTGGCGGTGGCAATGGTGATGGCGATGGCGGGGATGAGGGAGAATTCCGGCAACAACTCACGGCAGCCCTTCAGACCTCGGAATTCACAGACCTCACAGCTATGTATGCGGCAGCCTTTTTGGAGCAGCTGATAGTAGATGTAGGTTGCTCACTCGGCTACCACTTGTTTACTTGTGTTTATTTAAACTTCCCCAGCACGACCCAATTCACCTCATGCTTTTCTTAGGGTCCACAGCTCTATGGCGAGATCTGCCGACTTTATTCGCAACATCTGGTCAAGATGAAGAAAGGCTGGCGGATGTTGCGGGGCATGCCTTTGGTGGCTGAGCTGTTGAGTCAATGCATCGCGTGGCAGAGGTCTCAAAAGGAACAGAAGCAAGCCTTCATGAGCAATCTTGTGCAACTCGTGCAACTCATCGGCATGCAACTCGTCGGCATGCAACTCGTCGGCATGCAACTCGTCGGCATATAACTCACTCACTCACTCACTCACTCATACTCTTTTTCTGAAATACCCATCTCTGTATTTTATTTAATTTCATTTTTACGTGGTCTTCCCCTAAAAAAACACCCACACCCACACCCACATGCAACCCGCCCACACGCAACCCATCCGCATACTTATCTCGGTCCCTCAGATCAGGGCTCAGTTCCATTGGAAAGGAGAGTTCAAAGTTACCCGAGTTCAACCACGTCCGGCATCTGATCAAATAGAGAAATTCGAGGGCAAGATGTTCAGCATGAGCAGTACCAGCATTGTCATCAAGGCTTGGGGGTCTACATTCGAATCAGAGCCAATCGTACTCGACCAAGGGGTCCATTGGCCAGCAGGAGTAACCAACAACGAAGAGAACCATATCTTTATTAACGAACGCAGAGAGGTGGTTGTGATGGTGGTAAGGAACCTCTACGGCGACGAGCTTCGCCGCCACATCAACGAGATTTGCGAGGATTGCGTCAAATACCGGGTGGCAGGAAAGAGGGGGCGAAAAAAGCAAGGAGGGGGGGTTTGGACG
>RBNI01004973.1:0-13191 GCA_003990745.1 Jimgerdemannia flammicorona | reverse complement strand
CCCTTGAACAGCTTGAATGCAGACAGAGGACTGGTAGACTCTCTGTTGCTCCTCTTCTTCTTCCGAAAACTCATCAGTTTCAGTGTCAGAGGGGGTTTCTTCAGGGGCAGGGTCTTGGAGTTCTTGGGCTTCCTCTTCAAAGACAGGGACTTCTTGGGCTTCTTCTTGATTCGGTTCCCAAATGATGAGATGTGAATTGTGGCTGACAGGGTGGTGGGTGGTTGGGGTAGCCCCAACAGGTGCTTCTATGGTAATGGGTGGACCTTCAAATATCTCCATAAGACTCATTAGGTGACCTTGATGGTTGTCTCGGAGTGGGGTGGTGTGGAAACCTGGCTGAGTGGATTCGGTTTGTTGGCTTCCTACGGCGACGCAGTTGCTGCCAGTAGAGTTGGCTACTTCAGATTCTATCCAGTCAGCATCTTCGGTTGAAAGGTGGGAGAGGCTACCAGCTGTTACTCCTTGCAAGTGTGCTATGGCCCAGGGAATATGGCAGAAGATTTGGTGGACACAGAGGACTCTCTTGATTAGCTGGCTAGTGGTTATCAATTCGATAATGAGGCCTTCCCGGTCATCTTCTTGAGTCTCATTGCAAAGGCGGTGTCCGATTTCATAGTCATGCCAGAGGGTCATTCATTCAGTAGTGTCTTTGAGCTGCTGGGTCATTATATACTGGTAGTTGATGAAGTGTCCAAGGTCCTCGGTGTAGAAGTTCAAGTGTTTAGAGGTATCTGGGTGCCAGATGGCCTTCTTGATAGCTTCAAAGATCAGGGTCTTTGGGCCAGGCAAAGGGGTAGAGCGGCAGGAGGTCTGGTTGGATCGGCGAATGGGAGGTATTGTGTGATGGGTACTTGGTTCTTTGGTGCTGATCCCTGAGGCGGAGTATGGTTCCTTAAATAACATAGTTTTTATTTTGGCTCAGATCATCTTGTCTTCTTTTGGGATGATCACCTAATGGGTCAGGCTGTCTATTTGATTGTCATGCCATTATGTCGTCTGATCTTAGCAGTCACCGGTACTCCGTTGTCAATTGCGTACATCACAATACATAGAGCAGGAATACCTAAATCAGTTGCTCAAGCAATAGAATAATTTCTTAAATTAATCCCTATTGAAATAAGAACTACTATTCTTCAGTAGATTAATTTCCCTTACTATCACTCTACTGAAAGAAAGAGCTATCTTTACTTTAGATATTTAAGTTATAAGATCAACTATATATAAGAACTACAAAGACTAGAAACTCTTGAGATAACTATCTAAGAAATTCAATATAAAGGATATAAAAACTATTTTGATATATACTCAATAAGAACTAGATATCTCTTCTGTACTTAGTTTAGAGAGAGATCAATAGAATATTTATCTGCTAAACAACAAACATCAGTAGAAAGATAACTATCAGAATTAACAAGTTCAGGACCTAGTGCAAATTTATTAGAAGCTTAAAACCCTTGCCTCAGAAATTTATACACTATCATGTAGTGGTCACTGAGTCCTCCAAATATATCAGATTCTCTTCAAGGTGTATCTCTTAGACTAACTCAAGTTTGTTATAAGTAAGTTCTTATTGGAGTACCTTCCTAAGGTCTTATAGTCTTCAAACTTCTTATCTTTAAACTGTCTTGTTATTTCTTTAGATTGCTTGTAAGAAATTGTATATATTATACTGAGAGGAACTAACTTTATTTCAGTGGAAATAAGAGGGGTATTTATACAAAATATAATTCAATGGTTACTAAGATATAAAACTAAATATAAATTTCAATAATCAAATAAAATACCAGGATATAGAAAACTGCCAAGTTCCAGGGTTGGTACAGATGGTTGCATAGGTTCAGAATGCTGGTATAATTTCAGTAATATAGGAAAATAGTGCTGGAATAATTCTGAGTCACATCAGAATGCCAGTAGAGAAATAGCTGTTATACAGAAAAAGAGTACTGGCATAATTCAGTGTAACTAAGGGACTTTAGAGCAGAATGTTCAGAACTATAGAGGCTTCATCCTTGTCTGAGGTCAGGATATCTTCAAAGGAGATGAGGTCTGCAAATATTTCATCTGTCTCATCATCATTATGTAGATCATGCATTTCACATATGTCATACAGGATGACATCATTGCTGATGATGTCATCACATTTAGCAGTAGCAGGAACAAGGAGGTCTGGAGCTCTCCAGTCTATGAGGTTCTCTTCTATGAAATAGGGGACAAATGTGAGGTCTTGGGGAGGTCTAACCTGGATACTTGGGTCTTGGAATACTGAGATCAATCCTTGTAGGAATTGGTCTGAGTTATCCTGGAGGATGGGATGCCAGAAGTTTTCTACTTCATCACTATTGAGGATGATAGTGGACTGGACTTCTGTAGCCACCCTGGCTTCTAGTGCATTGATATGGTAGGCTGACAGGTCTCTGAAGTCTGAGACTCTAACATACTCCAAGTTGGAGATTGACCATAGTGCATGCCTGAAGATCTGATGGATCTTCTTAGCTATCCTTATTTCACATATATCTATGGGAGTAGTATCTTGTAACTCTTGAGGACTGGCCTGTGGGAACTCCTGATAGAGGAGATTTCCTATTTCATACTCCTGCTATATTTGGAGGCATTTAGTAATAATAGTAATTCTTGTTTCCATTTCATAGTAGAAGATATAGTGATAAGGATCTGCAGTACTCAGGTTAATACTAGGAGTTCTTCTTGTGTAGGTCCTCATGGCTCTTCTGATGTCTTGGAACATCCTTTCTTTGACTGAGATGCCTTAGTGGTTCCTTGACCTTAAGGTTTGGTGAGCAGCAGATATTTCATTTATAGTAAGTCTTTGAGCTATTTTGGGATTGGTGGGTCTTGTTGAGTTGCTGCTATTGTAGTTCCTTGATCCTTCTTTTATATTCCTCAAGATGTCTGTACTGTGATCACAATGACTCACAGTTGGTCATAATTGCTCATCTTATATGCCATATGATCTTCTTGTGCTCTGATCTGGTAGCTTGCAAGGAAAGACTGTCTTCTGTACTGATGTCATCATTCTGAGGTCACTGTTACAATACCTTCACATTCAGCACCTATTCCTCATTCAGAACTAGAATCTGAACCAGAAGATAGATATTCAGATTCTGAATCTAAACTATCAGTAGAAGACCTTTCTGAAACAGAAAGTCTACCAGATATATTATTTAAAAGAAAGGAAAAAGCAATAGACTCTTTAGAAGAAGAAGGCCTTGAAAGACTTTTTGAAGAAAACCCTGAAGACTTAGATAAAACTTTTAGAGGATCAGAGTTTACACCTGAACTAGTAACCCTAACAATGGCTACTGATACACTAACAAGATAACTGGCAGCATTAGCTAACCTAGTAGAACAAATAGTAATTATGAATCAACTAGCTAAAGTACTATCAATTCCCACTTTTGGAGGAATATCTACAGATCTACCAGAATTTATAAGTATAGTAAATAATGAATACCAGTACAATAGTTGAAATTATCAAAGAAACCCAGACTCTATCTTAGCAAAGAATGTATTATATACTATAGAAGAAGTCTTTACAAAAGCCCAAGCTCAAACTACTAAAGTAGCTACTTATTTCCAAGATTTAGCTGCCCTCTGGTATCATAACTTAAATTCTAAACCCCTTATTTGGAAAGATAGAATTGGAGTTACTGAACAAGATACCACAAGAGACCAACCAGAATATCTCCAAATCTCTGAAGCAAGAAGACTTAAATATCTTCTAAAAAGATATTTTCTAAGCCCTTTACTTCTTGCAGACATAAGAGCATAATTAGAAGCTATGAAATGGGATGAATAAAGCAAAAAAAACTTAGAAGCCTTTGCAGCAAGAATGGAAGCCTTCTTGAATATATTAGGACTTCCTTATTATTCTGATAATAATGCTTCTAATAGAATCAGAGTAAATTATTTTTTCCAAAGTATATATCTCTCCATGGTTATCCAGAAGAGTTAAGGAAATGGAAATCCCTACAGACTGTTCTCATGATTAATGATACTTCAGATAAGTGGTATCTAGAGTAAGAATAGTTTTAGCAGCATCTACTACTACTAAATCTAGAGAATAGAATAATATAAGAAACTCTAAGTAAGCTTCAAGTAAACTCTATCAAGATCTTAAAAAAAGGAATTAAAACAGAGAAACTCTAATATATATCTAAGAAACCCACTTTTTAAAAACTTTCTTCAGAAGAAAGAAACAGGCTTAAAAAAGAAGAAAAATATTTTTACTGCAAGAAGACAGGACATATGTCTAATGTCTATCCAGAGAAAAATAAAACATTTCTTCAAGACTTTCAACTATCTCAGTTATTGATAATATTCCTGAGATAGAAGAAGTGATCAGATTTAAAAAGCTTTATTATAAAGCAATCATTCTTACTAAGACTTATCCAACAGATATAGAATATGATCTCTATAGTACTGTCTCATAGATAATACTACCAGAAAAATCTCAAGTAATAAGAACTGATATAGCTGTACAAATACCTCAGGGTGCTTATGCTAGAATAGTAGAAAAAAGTAGACTAGCAAAAGATTATGATCTCTCAATAGGAGGAGTTATTGATGAAGGATATTAGAATGAAATTAAAGTCATTCTGAGAAACCTTGGAAAAGAACAATATACTATTCTACTAGGACAAAAAGTAGTATAACTGATTGTAGAAGTATAAAGAATAATCTTACAGTTCAAGAAGTCAAAACATTCCTATTCTCAGAAAGAGAAACTAAAGGATTTGGATCCTCAGAACTACTTCAGAATACTGAAGAGAAGTCCAAGATAGCAGTTACTATTCAAGAAACAAAATCTACTAAAGATGAAAAATGGTACTCTTAACTAAAAGATGGGTATGCCATATATGGAAGATACTCTCATAGTATACAGATATATTGTACAGAAATACTCAATAACTATTACTCATGTCTAAGTAAACTTAGTTAAAGAAGAGCTACTAAGCTAGCTAATATTCAGACTGAGGAAAAGAAACAAAATTTGATATAAGAAGTTATTTCTACAATCAATAATGAAGAACTTATTGAAATATCAGCTCAAGTTAAAGGACAAGACATAAAGATTCTCTTTGATACAAGAGCCTCTAGAAATTTTATCAACCAGAACTTAGTAAAACAGGCTAAAATTCTTACTACATCTGATAATAAAAGAATAGTACAATTTGCAAATAGTAAAACTCAGACATTATCTCAGATTGCTAAAGACTTAATGCTACAGATAAGAGACTACAAAGAGAAAGTAGATCTAGATATAGCATATTTACCTGCCTATGATATTATATTTAGAACCTTATAGTTTAGAAAGCACAACTCCAATATTAATTGAAGCAATAATAAAATCACTCTATGGAAACAGAGTCAAAAGCTTACTTTAAATCTAAAGCCAGTATAAGTAGAAATAATCTCAGCTATCCAATTCTATAAAGAAGTTAAAAGAATAGAAGATTATTACCTCTGCTTAATATAGATAGTTCTAGAAGAAAAGGAAGCTATTCAAATCCCACAAATAATTTGAAGAATTCTCTAATATATTTCAAGAACCAACAAAGCCTCCACTTAAAAGAAAAGTCAATTATAAGATTGATATAATTTCAGGATCATCACCTCTATACAGATCTATCTACACTATATCTCAGTTAGAGCTAGAAGTCTTAAAGAAATCCTAAAGATACTCCTTAATAAAGAATACATTGAACCAAGTATACCTCCTTATGGAGTATCCATTCTGTTTATAAAAAAGAAGGATAGAATATTGAGGATATGTATAGACTACCACCTACTTAACAAGATTACTATATAAAATCAACATCTTCTATCTAGTATAAAAGAACTACTCACTCAGCTCTACAAAGCTAAGGTTATGACCTTAGGTAATCTTAAAGAAGGATTTTGGCAGATAGGAATAGATGAAAGAGATATAGAGAAAACAGCTTTCAAAACAAGATATAGACATTATTAATTCTATAAGTATACAATCTCTAAGCCACTGAAATTGTATGTCACTCTCAGAACAAATACAGAAATCATATACAAGATTATGAAGCTGAGTCAAACTAAAGTCACAGAGCACAAAGCTGAGTTAATTTGAAGTCACAAAATACAAAAATTATACAAATAGAACCTTACCAATCAGGACTAAAAGTATATATATTGAAAATACTATATGTTAAAATAAAGAACTATAATAAACCAAAACAAACAACTATATCTCTTAAATATATACAACTATGACCACTGAGATCTACAACTATATCTGTGCTGACATTTGGAATACTATTGCCAACTAGGCCACACCTCTCCTGCCCCTCATGAATATCTATAGCCTGGTACTCTTCTATTTCATAGAAGTCCAATAAAACACTCTGAACATACTTAGTGAGGTCTACTGAATTGGACAAATATCAAGCTACTATTATATCAGCTGTCTCCTGAAAGATATAATTGAATACCACTATAATACAGATATTATCCAGATATCTCAACACTAGAAACTCATTATCTGCAAATACTGAGAACTCTTTTATGAGTATATTTATTCTTCATCTCTAAGTTATTATTACTGAAATAATTGCTACTCTATCCTATAGCCAAATTGATAATATAATATAAGAACTTAACCACAAGTATATCAAGTACATTTAAACCACAGACAGATCCTTTCTGTACCCTGATGACTATATCCTACAAATGCCCCAAGTTAGATATACTATATAGGATATCTATGATATAATCTAGTTTGATAATGATGAAACAGAAGACAATAACCCCTCTGATACTGATATGACCTCTAGCCAAGGATCTTTGCCAACTCTGATCACTCTGCTAACCTTGCTAATAAACTTACAATAGTTTATAACTACCTATGAGATCTATTGGGATAATGATTACTAGTATAAGTACCAATCTACATTCATGCCTAATTATTTCAATTATAATGAAGAGACTAGAGAATACAACCTGTACCTCCAGACAACCCTTAAAATAAAACTGACAACTCTACCTCTTAAGTATAAATAAAATGAACTACAGTCACCAGCCTACTATAACTCTGTAACTTATAGTACTATTATCTATAGAAGGTATGCAGACAGTGAATCTGATGAAAGCAAAGATAATGTATCCCTCTTTTGTCTACTGATACTCTACCTAGTATATGAAATAGATGATATTATCCTATAGGATAGTGATATAGTTCTAATATACTATTATATGAATAAACAAGAAGACATAATCTAAGAACTACTTTTCTTAGATAACTACTTTATCAGAGATGATATCATTGATGGTGATCTCATTGAAAAATATCCAGACAGTATCTAAATCTATAGATAGCTTAGTAGCCATTAGTATAGTTAGATTAGCCTTATACAATATAACTATATACTAACTCAGTAGTCAGATGATCTCTTGATATATCAGTTCACACTTGTACTATGTGACTACATTCTAACTCAGCAAGGTACTAAGTGCTAGATCCATATTTAGCATAATCTAGATAGTCTCTCATTAGTATAAATATCCACTCCTCTAGACCTCAGAAACTCAGACTCAAATAGACTCAAATACAAGAACAGTTGAACACTTCTCTACAATATCCCTTCACACACTACTCCTAGTATAACAATATCATAAATAGCAAATAAACCTATTTAATAATCTACAAACTACTCTTAAGTAAATCCACACCCCATTAGGTCTCTTTTTTTTTTTTTATAGTTACTCAGACTTCTTTATTACTAAGCAATCTATATAGAGAAATACAATATCATATACTATCCAACCCTGCCCACTACTCAATCCCCCTAGAAGGGACCTCCCCAACTCACACTTATTTAAATGTCACTTGACCTGCAATTACCTCTATCTAACCCCCACTTTGCTGGCAGACCCTATTAATGAGCCATTGATAGTAGCCATCCTGAGGTCTCCAGCCCATCTACCAGCCAGTTAAGAGATCCTCCATCAATCCATCCCACCTCAACAACCTCTCAGTAAGGCTCAACTGCTGCCTTTCCTCAAAAACAAAGAGCCAATACCCAGCCAACCCCACTCAAATTGTTAAGGTCCAGCTATATATAAGTTACTTATTCCCCACTCTCCCTACAAGCTACACCTTCAAGTCCCCCCAATGATCCCCCCACCACATCTCCCCTCCTCTAGATCTCCAAACACTCCCCTATAGTAATTCAAAAGTCTCCAAGCACTTCATACTCCTCTAGCCAATGTTCAGGCATCTGTACAAAACTCCCTTTCTGCCCTACATTAAGGCAAACCTCACACTCAAACTCCCCACCCTCAACCAAATATCTAGAGCAGAAGTTCAGTATAACATTCCTCCTTAGCAAATATCACCATACCACCCAGAACTTAGGGGGAAGCCACCACTTGACTACAGTACTTTAGGACCAAACTCCAGCCCAGTCCCACTCCTCACCTATACCAATACCTTGCCAACTCACTAGTCATACATTCAGCCCCATCTTCCACTGACACTCAACTCTATCCTCAATATCAAATTCAATAAGTGGAGAACCCCCAAGCAGGAGTCTATCTCAATACTATATTGCTGACCCCCAAAGTACCTCCCCCTCATCACCCTACTATTACAGTCTAATACAATGTGCCACCACAGCTATCTCCTACCAGAATTCCCTGAAGTACAATCTTCTACTGCCTGTAGATCTACCAATAATAGAAGATCCCCTGTAGAGCCCCTCAGGGAAACTCTCATCTCTCACACCTTCTGCATTAAAGAGACCTAGCTTGTAATTCCACAGCCCTTCTCAACCACCAGATCCTCAAATAATAAAGCTTCTTTGGGAAATCTACTAAGTCAAGACCCCCTCTATCTACTGGAAGTACCAGAGTACTCCAGCCAATCTGACTTTGGTGCCCTACATAGATCCAATCCTTAGCCATTGTAACGGTGACCCCAGAATGATGACATCAGTACAGGAGACAGCCTTTCCTTGCAAAGCCACCAGATCAGAGTATGAGAAGATCATATAGCATATGAGATGAGCAATGATGACCAACTGTGAGTCATTGTGACCACAGTACAAGCATCCTGAAGAATATAAAAGAAGGATTGAGGAACTGCAGTAGCAGCAACCAACAAGAACCACCAATCTCAAAATAGCTCAAAGACTTACTATAAACAAAATGCCTGCTACCCACCAAACCTCAAGGTCAAGGAACCACTAAGGTATCTCAGTCAAAGAAAGGATGTTTCAAGACATCAGAAGAGCCATGAGGACCTGCTCAAGAAGGACTCCTAGTGTCCACCTGGGTACTGCAGACCCCTATTACTTTATTCTCTACTGCTGTGAAATGGAAACAAGGATCACTATTGCTACCGAATGCCTCCAAATGTGGCAGGAGTACAAAAAAGGAAACCTCCTCTGCCAGGAGTTCCCACAGACCAGCACCCAAGAGCTACAAGATGCCACTCCCATAGATATATGTGAAACGAGGACAGCTAAGAAGATCCATCAGATCTTCAGGCATGCACTATGGTTGATCCCCAACTTGGAGTATGTTAGAGTCTCAGATTTCAGAGACCTGTCATCCCACTGTATCAATGCACTAGAAGCCAGGGTGGCTACAGAAGCCCAGTCCACTATCACCCTCAACAGTGAAGAAGTAGAAGACTTCTGGCATCCCATTCTTCAGAACAACCCAGACCAATTCCTGCAAGGATTGATCTCAGTATTCCAAGGCCCAAGCATCTGGGTTAGATCTCCCCAAGACCCCACATTTATCCCCTATTTTGTGGAAGAGAACCTCATAGACTGGAGAGCTCCAGATCTTGTTCCTGATTTTCCCACCACTGCTGAACATGATGACATCATTGATGACGTCATCCCACGCGACATACCCGAAGTACGTGAAATGTGCAACCTATATGATGAATTCGTGGATCTCATCTCCTTCAGTGATGATGATGATGATGATGATGAAGCCCCCATGATCCTGAACTTTCTGCTCTAAGTTCTTTGTTACACCAGATAATGCCAGTACCAGTATTCTCATGTAACACCAGATAATGCCAGCACTAGTATTCTGAGGTGATGCGAAATTGTTCCAGCACTGGCATTTTGATGTGATACCAAATAATGCCAGCCCTAGAACTTGGTAGTTTTAGTTATTGGAATTTATATTTAGCTTTATATCTTAGCAACCATTGAATTATATTTTGTATAAATACCCCTCTTATTTCCTCTGAAATAAAGTCAGTCAACTCAGTGCAATACACACACTTCCTTGCAAGCAATCTAAGAGATAACAAGACAGTTTAAAGATAAGAAGTTTGAGGACTATAAGACCTTGGGAAGGCACTCTAATAAGAACTTGCTTATAACAACTTAAGTTAGTCTAAGAGATACACCTTGAAGAGAATCTGGTGTATTTGAAGGACTCAGCGACCACTATGTGACACCATCTTCAATAGCTGCCTCACCACCCAAGAAGAAAAATCCTTGAGCACTCCATTAGGTCCCACTCCTAACCAAGTTATGAAATTTCCAAATTGGATATTATCTATAGTGATATACCAATTTAACTAAGCTGATCTTAGTTTCTTGAACTTCCTGAAATATAGAAACCTCTGAATATTCAGAACTAGTCTAAAAAAGGACTTTGGTTATGATATCAATCTGATCTTGAAATAAATAAGTATAGAGAACATACTCCATATAAAATTGATCTTGATCTTAAAGAAAATAGTCTTCTAGAATATCCAGAACTTCCAAAAAACTCTTCTAGAACTACATAATAGTACTCTAACAAAGTAACCCTCTTATAACTTAGTAGTAGTAATTTATAATCCAATTCTACTTCAAGACACTTTCTCACTCCACTACAACCCTCTTTGAGAATTCCAATAAGTTGATATAAAGCTCAACCTCTGAACTGGAATTCATTCCAAACCATCTAATAATCTGGAGAGAATTGAATCTAATATATAAGGATAATTTTATCTCTACATCTGCAATAAGTGATATAGACTTTATCTGCAAAAAGAAGTACTCCAATTAAATCAGCAGATAGATAAAACTCTATACACTGAACTCCTTGCTCTATGCCCTATAAGTTAAGATAAAAAAGATCTTATAGAAGTCTTCTTTACTCTTCTCAATAAGAGTTTTATAAGCTCTATAAACTCAAGCAACCTTGGACAACTAGCAGCTATCTTCCTAGTCTTAGTATCTCATAAAACCTGAGCCTCTATAGCCAAGTAGCTCAACTCTACTAACTATTACTATACCAGGACCAAGACTGCCTTATACTACTATTTTCAGAATTACAAGGCCTACTATATTCTTAAAGAAGAAGCCAGGAAAACCCTTTATCAACAACCAGATCTTGAGCTGGAAGCAGGTCTAGCTATAACTCTATCTGAAACTGAAACTGTTACTGAACCTGAACTAGCTTTTGAATTAAGCTCATCTGAAATCTAATATATAACTAATACTATCTACTTTGATGCTGAACAAACCCAACTATATGGGGACCAAAGTGAAGAGGAGGAGAAGTATCTTACTGAATTCAATCCCAAATATACTATCAAAGAAGATATACTTCTTTCAGAACAAAACACATCTATAGTACAATAGACAGTTATCTATCAAGCTCTTATACCAGATCTATAACAGTTACTCCAGCAACTTACACAGACTCAAAGAACACCATTACACTCTACACCAGTATCTCAAGTTGTATCAGTAACTCTATTACTAGTAATCTAACTACCTTCAGTAAACAATATAGCAAACTAACAGATTCTAGACCTCACAGCCCAGATAGCCATAATGGTAGCAACCATTACTACCTTAGCCAAACAGACCCAACCAACAAAAAGTCTGAGCCTATCTACCTTCAATAATACTATATAAGAAGTCTAAAGCTTTATTAGTATAGTTGATACCAATTTCAAAGCCAATCAATGGACCAATAAGTAAGTTGCTAACTACCTCCTGACAAACAACCAAGACTACTATTGAACAACTCTTTGCTACTATGATAGCCTATATCTGTCAAGTTGTTACATTCTTCCAAGGACCTGCTGAAGAATAGTAGCAAACTCTTTCTGAAAAATCCCTCACATGAGATATCCAACCTGCAGTCATTGTCCAAAATATAGTAAATAATACCCCTGAGTATAGAGATTACCCAGCAGCCACCAGGCTTAAACAACTCATAATTGCTCAATATCACAGTGAAACTCTGATTACTGAATCCCAAGTTAAACTCCGTAACCTTAAATTTGATGTATATGATAAAGAGAAATTCAAAACCTTCTATATAAAGCTTGAGTCACTCCTGAACATTGTTGGCCTAGGATATATTACTAATGATGAAGTATGAAATAGTATAAGAGCAGACTATTTATTTGATGTACTACTAGACTAGCTCATAAGAAAGATCTGAGAACAAGGATGTCCAGTTAGTTATAATTACTAATAATGGTACCTGGTAAGAATCAAGACTATGATCAAGCAAATCCTAACAGCTGGACCAATTCTACCTCAAAGATAATTTAACAATAAGGAAAAAACTTAGACTAAGAAAGAAGAACCCAAACATGAAGTATTCTGAGCTCCCTTTACATCTACCTCTTGGATACTCCAAAATTCTAAATCCACCTAGCCAAGTATCTTTAAGAAACTTACTGAAGGAGAAAGGAATGAACTCTGAAGAAGCAGAGTATGCTTCTATTGCTGAAAGGCAGAATACATGACCAGTATCTACTCTAACCAAAAACTCTAAACAGCAATACAAGCTACTGTTACTACTCTGCATCACCTTAATAACCTGACTACCAAGATACTAAACTTTATTAAGTTAAGGACAACAGCTATTGCCCCAACAAAAGAAAGCTAAAAAGCAGCTGGATATGATCTGTATATAGCTGAAAAAGTCATAGTTTCTAACTAAGAAGTCAAGCAAGTCTATACAGAAATTAGCATTCAAATTTCTGAAGGATATATTAGAAGAATATACTATTACAGCAGTCTAGTACTAAAAGAACTCTCAGTAGAAGGAGGAGTCATTGATGAATATTATACAGGTGAAATCATTATCTTTATCTGAAACTATAGTTGGATACCATTCAAAATCTCTATTGGTTTTTACATTTTTTTTTTTTTTATTTTTTTTTTATAG
>RBNI01004972.1:0-13193 GCA_003990745.1 Jimgerdemannia flammicorona | reverse complement strand
TTTCTTAGAAGTGTTCTTCCCAGACCACATGGTGGCGAGTGACTGTTATATCTGCAACACATATCCTGATTACATACGTCAATGCGCATGACGCTAACTGACCAAATTAGTCGTGATGCACAGTTGTGCATGACGACATGGATGTAGGAATAGAATTTTTCAGTCAATATAAACTGAAAAACTAGCGCCATGGGAAACACACAATCAAAGGATGTGACACAAAGTGCGTTCTTGTTGGTCATGACCGTTAAACTCGCTTTGTAGTGCTAAAAAGAAGAAAATCATTTGTAGGCCTTTGCTTGTCGGAGCCTATGTAAGTAGTTTCAGGACAATTTATTTTCGTTTTCTTCTAGCGGTTGGCACCGTTACTGATCGCGCATCATTGGTATGTTGATGAGCTATTATTATATTGACGCGCAAAGCCAGTTTGTGGCCTTTTATGGTCCTATCTGCTGTCTGCCGTGTTGATGCTAGTATGGACAGCGGATTTACAAGTACCAATAAATATATATATGATTCGAAATCATACTTAGGGAATATTCGTTAGGCTGCCGTTAGGGATGAAGGATACTCATAGCGGTCTGTGTGTACAAGTCGCACCGACAGAATGAACTATTTATTGATGTGGTATTCAGGTAGGTGCTATCAAAAAATCCTCGTGTTTCACAATCAATGGGTCATTCTTCGTCCCTTTTCGCCGCCTATTTCTCCAGGAACGCACTCCACAACGGCTCGAAGTGTGCTTCCAACTCCCAATATAAAATTTTCTCGGCCGGCGGGACGTTGCTTTGGTGAAAATTATTCTGTGGATTAATCGATAAGAGGATGGAATACAACGATCGGTTCTGCTGTTTTGATATAAACTACTATTATTTTATTTTCCAAGGCTGATAATTTGCCGAGCTTCGTACGACAGAAAGCGGGAACTGTCATTCACGGGATACAGTTACAAATTGATGAATGAATGGGCGACGTGCTGCAGCAAGTGGGGATGATTTCAAAAATACCGCGCACTAGCCAAGGAAGCGTATGAAGATCAATTAAGTATGTCATGGGAGGCAATACCAAGAAGGCTCGAGACGTGGTTGATAACCGAAACATTCTAATTATGGACGGTGAATTGCATAATATGCACACCCCGCACCCTGCGGCTCGTAAGTTCGACAACCAGTGTTTCGCTCTTCATCTCAAACTTTCACGTCTGATGTTGTGTGGTGGATAATAGTTATTTGACATTGTCAGGCCCCTCATCGAATCCCCCAATAATGCACAAGACCTCAAATTATCTCTTTAAAGGGTTCTCTTCGTTCCCTCCTACAATGCACTTTCACCCCTCCAACGATGCATATTTCCACCCCCGTCCCCCGCTTCTTCGCCATTTACCTCTTCGCCTTCCTCGCCCGAGCTTACGCCAACTTGTCCGTCTCCGCCCCGATTCCAAACACTCAGCTTAACCGTGGCGACTCCCTTACCCTTCGCTTCCGTCTCTCCGATCCCTACATCGACGTGAAGAAACCTTCATTCATGTCCCTCAATGTCACCGTTTCTGGGCCCATGCTGGGAAAAACCCCGTACCCGAGCCCCATCGTCACCATCCAATCAATCTTAGCCCGGGATTACTGTTTCAATTACTTCCTTGACCCCAAGGTTTTCACCGTTGCAGACCGGTACAATCTTTACTTCGACCTCGAGTCCTCCAATGCCGGGGTTGAGCATATACAAGTCCCATTTTACCTTAACGCCCACCAGAATGGGGACAGTGCCTATCACCCGCCCCTTACGCAGTGCACTTCGCAGCAGTACCCAGCCACCAGCGGGATGGACGTGAGCGGGGGGATGTCGGTATGGACTTGGGTGGCCACGGTTGGGGTGACGCTCGTGGGCACGGGGCTTGTGTACACAGGGGTGGCTTGATAATAAGTGGTTGCGGTTTAAATCGTGACAATTCAGCAAAATGCCATTATTATCTAAACAAATAATTACAACTCGTAGTCATAGATTCGACTCGTAAATTCACCACCCTTTCACATTTACATAATAAATTTGGCAGAAAGGTTAGCAAGAAACGATTCGCGGCGATTGCCATTAGCAACAGCGATATGAAGACTTTATCACGTAAATGGACGCAAATTCTTCTTCAACTCCGCGAGCACCGTCATGATTGGGGGAGACAATATAATTATGCTGCATCACACCGATCCCCAAACAAATTCGGTGGTCACCTGGTAGTTCATGAATTACACTACCGTACTGCAAAAGATCCTTGCTAGCTGCGTGCCATTAATAATTCATCCTTCACTAGGGAAGCCGTTGCAAGTTAATAGGGTTAATGGGTACCGGGTGCATATATTTGGCCACATTAATTATTCCAACCAAACTAAGCGTTTTATTTATTTAGTACTATGTCAATAAACACAATCTATGATATGCGTTAGTAGAATTCCTCGAAAGAAAAAAAGAAAAAGATGCACAAGTACGATACATCTATAATTTGTACAACACGCATTCTCAGATGCTGAAAGGCTAAAGTCGAGCCGATGGGCATTGTTTGCCAGAGTGTGGAACCGTGACACAATTTCTTCAAAGGCCGAACGCCACCAATTATTTTTATTTGGCCTTTTCTTTGTGCATTTATTTTTTGATAATCTTCTTTCCCAAAAATGCTTATTCCGGCACGTGCATACTAAGTCTCGGCTACTCGCGAACCCTCCCGTTTCTCGGACAAGGATCAATTATCATCCGAAGAGCAATTTCTGTCCTCGATACAGCAGTCAGGATTTCCTATTGTATGCAAATTGAAAAATATGGTCTGATCTTGTGGAAATTTATCTGGCAGGAAAACATTTAGGACGTCTCGATGACGCGAACGCGATTCAAAGGTATCCGAAGCAGAGCGGACGCATGGGGCCGAAGGGAGCGAGAAGAAAATGAACAGTTTATTGAATACCTCTATTGAATGGTGTATAGATAAATATAAATATTTTCAATTCAAGCACGTTGAACCGGAAGCATCAAGCTACGTTGCCAATCAAGCGAGGTTCTATGACAATTGTCCTCCCAAGCACCTGGGCCATCCGCTACAAACGTCCCCGCTACCCGCTTTGCCTCCTTCCACCAACCAGCCCATGAAGGGTCGACCTTCTCCACCTCTCCCCCGCGATACTTTAAATACGTCGCATAAATGTTCTCTTTGTCCTGTTCCGTCACACAATACCCAAATAACCCAAAGTGCTTCAGTTCCCGACACTGCGGCTGCAGTCGCATTAGAAATTTTCGTATGTCCATGTCCAGTCGCGGCGTTTGTCGCTGGACATGTATCTCGAGCTCGCGCAGGTTGGGCGCGAGGCGTATGGCATCGAAGACGACGCCCTCGTGCGCGCGATTGTATCGGTACGCGATACGGCCACCGACGGACTGCCCCTCCAACGTTCCCAGGTTAACGTGCAGCTTCTCGATCCGTCCGCAATAGTCCAGGCCCAGCTCCCGCGACTTGGTGAGCAGCGCCACGAACCGCGCGCACCGCAAAGTCGACTCGGCAGACTTGCCCACCAGGTCTACGCGCTTGAGGAACGAGTCCGGCAGCAGCACTAAGACTTCGTAGTGCCAGGCCTTACAGACGAGCGAACAGGAGAGAAGGTCTAGAGGGAAGTCGAAGTCGTTCAGGCCGGCACCGCTGGGAGGCACGATATGCGTGAGTACTTCATGGATGATCTCGGGTGGGAGTTGAGGGCATTTAGTGAGGGAGACTGGGGGAACTGATCTTCGGACTGGTCGGGGATACATTATGTTGTGATTTCAAGTTTTTCAAGATGCAAAAACCAACGGCGAAGAATTGGAGACTAAATACACGGAGGTGGCACGGGTCAGCGACATTGACAGTCTGGAACCGAGTGAAGCACAATCCAACTTGGGTTTGTGCAACCGCCATTTACAAATTGCAGCAGTCTCCGCTCTTTAGGCCAAATATGTCAAGTTAACGTGGCCCGTCCCCTTCTTCGCGCCGACCATGACCAGCCCCTGGTGTCATCGCTCGGCTGGATCAGTCACCACACAAACAATACGTCTTCGTCCTTGTTTCCCCTGCGCACCGAAAATACATCAAGATTATTTCATCCTTCGTGAGGGATTGTAGCTTCGCGGACCTAGCCCTGACCAATAAGGTCACCAAACCTAAATGCTATCACCAGACATGAAAATGATCGCTTTCACCAAACCGGTCCATGATCGTTGCCGAATACCAAACACTGCTAGAACAGGCTCTGTAATGCTGATTAGCTCATTGCCCTTGCTCTATTCGGGCGCATTTGGCACCTTAGGTATCCCGACGGTAATATCATTTTTGTGCCCACACCAGTGTGGCCGTTCGTTTTGCTGTCACACAAATCTCTCGATCGTTGGTGGCTCGTATTCCGTTGAACATTGGTTGCCTTTGGTTGGTTCCTTGTCAGCCTTCGCTGATCTACTTAGGAGTCCGAGCGCGATTCCGAGGGACTTTCCTACCCCATATCATGCCGCCGCACGCACCACATACAGAAATCCATACATAGGGGTATGACGATCTCTGGAGATGATTTTTACAGAACACTCATCGCTTTGGCAACGGAACGCCAACACTGATACTGAGTGGCTTCCTGTTTATTGATTACTAGTTAAGAGAACTAGCGACGCAACAATTTTAACCGATCATCCGATCCTCGGAACCCACTGGGGCGATGTCACACGTGCTAAAATCCATTTTCTTACAACAATACCAGGGGGATAAAAGCTGGTCACGTTACCACACCAGCCCTTCAAATCATGCATAATACCGATTGAACAACACATCCCTGGAAATCATTAGAGGTTTTCCAAGCGTGAACGGCATATCTCCAAAGGAAACCTCGCGGTAAGGTCATCCGACAAGTCAATATGTCGATCAAAAATAAAAAAGGCGACATCTATTATTGAGGCAGGGATCACAGTTTTGCTGTCTTTTTTGACGACTTGGTGCGATTTGTGACATCAAAGTCCGCGACTTGGGGCCCGAACAGCCCCGGGTCAAGAGCAACTTTTGGGGACTGTTGCTATTTTACAAACTGACAACCACATGTGGCCCCATAATTAGAATTAGGTTCCTGTGCTCGTGCAAAGTGGCAAATCCATTTTCGAGACAGGTATCTATTTTCACACCTGATATAAACATCGGTGTGTAGTTTATTGTAATTAATTGTAACTTGTGTGATGTGTTTTAAAACAAACTTGGTGATGTTACATGTTGATACACTGTGGATATGTCGGGTTTTCCAAGACAATATACCTTGTGGATCGACAGCCGTCCTATCAAGGGGCGCTACTCGTGGACCCAAAGGAGCAGAATACCCAGGTAGTGTGTAGGCATGTGTGGCAGCGACGGTTGAAGCATGGAGAATAAGGGGCATTCTGGTTGGAGGATCTTAACACGATATGGCGCGAAGGGGGAATAGATATATCTCTGTTTGTCAAGCAACATTTTCTGTTGATTACGAATGCTTTACGAAATGGGGAAAGGAAGCGGGTGTAGTAGGGAGAATCAAACATGATTCGTCCATTTACCACCACATTTGTAGGGTTCAACAAAGGGGGGGGGGGGGGGGAAGGTATATTTCCATGCTCAAAAGAATCTTTGAACCCCCTTTCGAACAACCAACCAAATGCCCAAAGGTCAGACGCGATGCCGGTGGTTGGTTCCCACACGTGGCTCGACACGCAAATTAATCTGTTTGGGGATCATTCCGGAATCCGATGGGATAAGACAAACTGAGCAGAGAGGTAGTAAACCGGCGCTTATACCGGCAAGCGGTCGCTGCCCAAATCGCTTAAGGGAAGGTATCAGGCACGGAATTGTTCACGTGGCGAACATCTCCCGCGGACATGCTACTTCTTATGGTGGGCTAAATACCGAAAACGTGCAAGGGCTATACGGTCTTTACCACCGAGGTAGATCGCTCCCGGTTGAGTGTATACGTGAGTAGGAATTGAAAACAGAGAATGAGAGAATGGGTGAAATCTTTGCATAAAGTGTTTCCTAAGGCAATGATACGGCATAGGGTGGATATATCTTCACTTTTTTTTCTCATGAATAACTCCAATCCGTGTTTTGCGGTCTTGATCCACGGCACTTGCTCCCCCTGATCGGCATATCCTGGTACCGGAAGCCGCGGTTCAAGCATGAAGTAGCCCCCTTACCAGGTCCGCTATTCCCGATGGGGAAATTAACATAGCGCAACGCCATTCACGATCGTGCTGCAAGACCGGAATGGGTCCAACCCCTGAGATGGTGACCCAAAATGGGAAATGACCGTTTCTGTTCCCCACCCTCACTTTTCATGTTCAATCAACGATGATGGTGTATGCCATGAAATGCGATTGAATTTTATCACTGGTGTTGATACCCAAAGTCAAAACGAAATACAAAGTCAAAAAAAAATTATATAATTTCACACTTTATCGCGCATAAATATAAATTAGCAGGCTGCTGGTATAAGTTATACACTGGTAACGTGCTGGTTGCTGCGCCCCCATGTACGAGGGTACGGGATACCCCTGGACTTAAGGGGGTTCTCAAAGGAGTAAGTGGTCGGCGCGAAAGTATTAGGAGCTCAGTAAGACATGATTGAGGACACAGAGCTAACTATATTATTTCCGCCAGTATCTACACCATCCTTTCCCACAACACTATCCAAAACGGTCTTGGTAGCCCCCTTTTCTTGAGAAAAATAACTGCCGGGTTCTTTAGAAAAAGGTGACATCTCTTTTCGTTATTCTTCCATGAAGGGCGAAACCAATCCCGCATATCCTTGCATTATTTTTAAATATATCTAAACCGACGACCTTTGATAGTAATTCTGATGCGACTATTCACAAAATTGTAATTGTAAACTGCGGCAAAGGTTCCCGAGAGCACAATTCGCCCCAGCTCGCCTTGTTTCGCTCGTTTCATCTCTCCCGCCTGTTCCACCAGATGCGAATACACCTTCGTATGATTCATACTCCAACGTGGAGATACGCCACTTTCCTCCACGTCACCAACACCAAATTCAATAGCAACGTCTCACCAAACGGCCAACGCCTATCCATGCTATCCATGGCACGTGAACTAACCACACAACCGGGTGTGCTTCACTTTCACGAATGAATCCGTCAGGTCTGAAATAAAAGAAATAATTCGACTCCCAAAAGTATGCGGCTGGATACAAGCCATTTCTATATAGTGTGAAACAGGTGGATCGGTGAAATGGGAAAATTGAGCTGCACAGTGACTATTCTATGTTATGTCAATATTGGACTGGAACATTTGAATGCAATAGAGCGAGGCGAAATAGTACTTTCCAACATTTCATGCACATAATCGAGTAACAATATTTAAGATTAAAGGACGAAAAGCAGAAAGCAATTTGATTACCGAAACGCTCTTCACATCAACTATAACCATATATTTTATGCTTTGCTTTACCGGAACCGACCTACACATTTGTCGTTTCTTTTCGGCCATTTCGCCCGGAATCCGGAATTATAATTACTGTTACAAAAACCGGTTGTTGCACTAGATGAGATGGATTTTAATAGTTATAAACCTACCGGATTTTTTCGTTCAATTTTTACCTATGTATGGACAATCACCGACAATTTTTTTCGAATCGTGATTTTTACATGTCAACTAGGCCGAATTTCACGTTCGCCCTTCTGATTCGCCCGCCTATAAGTAGAACCGCACAGCGTTGGTGACGGTTTATGCCTTCCCTGGCGCCACAAGATTAGTTACAGGCTCACCATCCACGTTTCTTTTTTTTTTTTTTTCTATTTGACCTTCAATTTGCATCCCCGACCGTGTCGATCATCAACGTCCACTGCCTAACGCACCAGTTGACTCTTGACCTTTAGAGTATATACTATGTCGTCATGTGTGCATGAAGGGCCGCTGTCACACCAGACAAGCAAACTCTATTTTCCGTACTGATATTCCCGGGGGATTGAAAAGTTATGATAGCATGAAGGCATAACAATGACTGAATTAAGCAACCCCGGTTGATTTGCTCGCTTCTTTCTCAGTAGTACGTGAGAGTTTTGATAGAAACTTCACCTGCAAATAGCGTGATTTGGAGACCGGCAAATGACCATATATGGGCACTACGAGGCATTCCTTTTGTGTTCCGCTCTTTGGATTTTAGTGGTCCAAAATGAAAAACAATCGCGCTTTTTTGTTTGAGAGACAACTAATCAACTGCGCCTTTTGCTATTCGCAAATTCTAGATGGCATCTCATCGCACCTGACTGGCCCCGTCCTCCCGCGGCCTCCCAGGAGCCGCTTCACGACCCTTGCCTTGCGTAATCACTTAATTCCTCGATCGAGTATCTCGACAACGCTCTCGATGTCTCCATCTATTCGGGAATTGGTCCATACACCCCGGCGACGTCCCTCCCTAGTATAACAATGATTCCTGCCCGCCACACCCTACATAATCAACAAACAAAAGGCCATTTTTGTTGCCCTGGGCATCACGTAAACCACCATCCTTGGTCTCATGCCTCAGCCCTGCATATCGGGATTTATTTTCGGTCCGTACCAAGATGACAGTGAAGTTGGGAAGATCCCGATATATTGGGAGTCCGCTGAGAATCGCGAAACTCATTCACTTCTTCGATTTATTCATAAATATCTTCCCTATTATTCGGTTTGAGGTATTAGAGTTTCGCAATTTTTAGTCTGACTCCTTTACATGGCAATGTTTATTACCGAAATAAAAATCAGTCCTGTCAACAAAATAATTGTTCGTTGATAAAAAAAAAAAAAAAGAGTGTGAGAGAGCACGATATGTATAAAAACAGAGCGCTATGAAAATCAATCCTCATTTACCAGCATCAGTTTTGTAGAAAAATGAAAAGGCCTAGTGTTCAGTGGTCTCCACCGAAATTTTAGAACGACTCACCTTACATAACTGCATCCGTTAATCCCAATCATCCCACCCCCTTTGCTCTTTCCGGTTCCCACATCCCGCAATCGTCAGCACGCGCAACAGTTCTTATACGTGACCCTCCCCATCACGAGATTTGACAACCGTACATCTCGCAATCGTCAGCACGAGCAACAGTTTTTATACGTGACCCTCCACATCACGAGCTCGGACGAAACATCTCAGTCATCAGCCAAACAAGCACGACCATGCTTCCCTTGCTCAGGCCATTCCATTAGAGACCGAAATCATCCAAAAACTTGCCCTGATCAAGCCCTTTGAAAACTGTGATGCTCGCGAGATGGATATGTACCAAAGCGATCTGTTCGCAGCGAGAGGCGACGAGATTTTGTTTCTGACATGGCCCGACTGTCTGTCCGCGCTCTTTTACTAAGCAATTCGGATCCGTCGTCTCACGCTTACCCAGAGAAGCTTTTACGCTTATTATGTTGGCTTGATAGTGCATCGCCAAAAGAGTTGACAGGTTAATAAGTCTGAATGCGCTCGCCTGACAATGCATTGTCAAAATGTTAATGTAACCGTGCTCGTCTGACAATGCATCACCAAATTGGCAGGTTAATTAGACCCCGAAAAAGTCAATGGGCTCGTCTGACAATGCATTGCCAAATGGTTGACAGGTTAGTAGGCCCAAATAAATGCAAATGGGTTCCTCTGACAACGCATAGCCAAGTCTATAGCCTGAATAAATGCAAATGCGCTCGTGATAATGCATGACCAAAAGGTTGACCGATTAATAGGCCCGAATAAGTGCAAATACGTTCGCCTGATTTCCTACAGAGACAAAGCCGTACGGATTAGTGGAATAGTTAAGATGGCATGTGCATGCGAGGAGAACGGAATGGTGTCCGGTATTAACTGGCGTGGGAGCAACCAAAGCTCAGAATTGGCCCGAATGCGGCGAGCAACCTGAGCTGCTGCTGATCGCTCATTCAAGGCGTAAATAATCGCACCGTCAAAATAAATAAATAAACAAATAAACAATAAATAAAAAAGAAGGGGGGTTGCTGTTATACGAGTGCCACTTGAACAACGTTTGAATGTTGCCAATTGTTGTACCAATGAAGTACCGACACTTCTACGTAAAGCTATAAAAGCACATTAATCTGCATCGGGAATTTCAGGTTTAAAACGGTTCCAAGAAATACTCAACGAGGCGCGTATCTCGAGCGTAATATTTCTGGCTTTCCTCATTTCCAACCTTGCATGCTCGCCTGTGGGTTAGCATTAGAGCAGTTCTATCGGGGAAAAGACTCCTGTAGCGGAATGTGCGCGGCATCGTGATGTACTCTAATAATCGAAGATTAAAATTGTCGAGGAATTTTAAGTTGACAAAATCTGTTATGCACTTACGAGAAATAGAATTGGAATTTACAAAACAAAGGTAAAGAAGGCAAGAAAAAACGTGATGTATCTAATTGGAGCTAAGTGTTTGGGATGTGTACGATAGCCATTAGAAACACGTGGAATAGTGTTAACCTTTGCCATCAAAATACGGATCGCCTGTTTTTTGTGTCCGCCCGCAGAAATCCTCATAGAAGCGTCACTATAAACGTTTGATGGAAGAGTTTCGGCATCCAATGATCTCGATATCGCACGGTATCTGATCCTTTGATACACCTCGCATTGCGTTCTATCTCTCTATCCCGCGTATCCCGCGGCTCCCTCCAAATCGACATAAGAGAGCCACATGGTTAATTCACAATAGGCAGCGAATAGGTGATAGTGTTGTGTTTATTTCATACACTTTGTAAGCTTTGAAGTACATGCCAGATTATTTTGAGCAGTCAGCAGGATGTGCTTTGTATTCAAGTTAAGATGTCCAAAGTGTCGGTGCGTTCTGTTCATGAGTGTGCTCATATGCTAAAGCTCCTAACTTTGTCGTGTGTTATTTTCCAGGCCGAGGCATGGCATTTTATAAGTTATGTCGAGCTTTACTCCACACACTCTTTTTACTGAAAATATTTATTTTGCGAAAAACAAAAGGCACGGCCTACAATGTGCATTTCTGCATTCCCTGGGTGACTTATGCCACCCGATTCCCGATTGGGGTTTGTAAAACGGGAAAAAGTGTGAAAGCTGACAAAGATTATTCGGGAAGAACCTCATGCGGCAAGATTGGGCCATTCTCCGCCTGACTCGGTTGTCATCCTCAAACGGTCTTCAAAGACGAACGGACAAAAACCACATTTCGACGTGGCATGAAGGCGAAATCTATCGACTGATCGATTTTGCGTTGCAAAGAAGGCTTTGTCAAGAAACTCGCCGGCAATATAAATATATCGCGGCAGCGACGATGGTTTCAATCTCGAAAGAAGCAAGCGCTCTGGATTTGCAAAAATGTACAACATACCCTATTGCACACGCCGGGCCGTCAGGTCCACTTTGGATACCATACGTTGCGAATTGCTCATCGGTTACAGGCTGACCTACCGCGATTGGAATACTACAATGATACCATCGCAGTTGTTGGCCCTTGGTGCGTTTTACCAAAGGTTCTGGGGCACCTCCGGGCACTCCCAGGGCCTATCCATGACAGATTTTCTACATGTGGTTCTGCCGTGTCTTGCGCGTCTGCTGATCTGGTGCTCGTTCTTCATATATTGGTTTGATTGGTTAGTATATACGTATTATCCTGGTAGCTTTGATATACCGTGGTGATAATTCCTGCCAATAGCTAAACACCTCACACCTCAATCCTCAATGTAAACAAACACAGGGCCTCCCAAATCCCGACGGTCGACGAGGATAAAGCCAACAAGCCAGATCGGCCGATCCCGTCCGGCCTGGTTTCCGTAGAAGGCGCCAAGTTAAGATTCGGCGTCTGCAGCATCCTGTTTCCAATCGTTGGGTATTTTATCGCCGGTTGGTGGGCGGGCGTCCTCGGTACCGTCATTTGGGCAATCCTGACCGCGTTCTACCAGATCGGTGGCTGGGACCGCCACCCCTTCCTCAAGAACCTCTTCCCTGGTCTTGGCGCATGGTTGTACCACGTTGTTGTCCACAGGATCCTGGTCGTCGTCGACGACGCCGACGACGCGAAATTCTTCCTCGAAGGTTGGGTGCACGCATGGGGCCTGGCCTTTTGCTTCTTCCATTCCTGCATCGTTCACATCCAGGACTTCCGTGACATCGACGTTGACGCGGCCTTCGGCAGGGTCACAGTCCCGATTCTTCTCGGAGACACATTGGCTCGCTGGATTACCATTCCCCTCCTGTTCGCGGTGTCGAACGTCATAGCCTATGTCGGTAGGGGGTCTCTCGCCGCCGCTGAGCGGACCGTACCGTTCGAGGCTGTCGCGTTGGAGTGGGTTTTCTTAGTTTGGGCGGCGTACACCGGGTACCGGCTGCTTGCATACCGCACGCCGGGAGAAGATGACAAGTCATTTACTATATGTTACGGTGGGTGTTTGGGTATTCAGATGATTTACGCTGGCATATGCATCGGCGCCACGACTTGGGGCCGCTCCACCGACTAGCTGAATGTTCTTGTCTTTAGGTAATTTGGCATCGATATTATCGGTATTTTTTTGATGGTGTATATGTATATATTTGTATTGAAATTTTTATTCGTTCTCATTATATATCGATATTGTTTCGCCATCCTCCGTGGTTACCATACTGGTTCTCGAATATATTTTGGCCATTGATTCTGTAATCCACCTGGCGGTCACGTGAGCAATATTCGCTTCGAACTCGAAGGCCATCGGCCCTGTTCTTTTCGACGTAAAGAAGCTACCGACATCCCATCTGGTGAGCTTGGCGTGCATTACGAAGCCCGGTCGGAGTTAACAGAACTCCTGTTTGGAGGCCGGGTATGGTTGCTTAATATTGCCGGCTGGAGTCGAAACTCTCGAGTTTTTCACTTGGCGTCGATACTACTACGGGAACGTTTGTTCACATCGCAGTGTACCCTTGGTGTTTGCTAGCAGCGCACTTGTCCGCCATATTTTTGACTACGGTTTAATCGGTTTCGCTGTTTTGTTTTATCTCACGGTGGCAGACATTCTTTAGTAGCTCATACACTCTTTTTTTTTTTTTAAAAAAAAAAAAAAAAATCAAAAAAAAAAAAGAATAAAAGCGTCGATCTCTATCGCAGTTTGTTTGAAAGACTAAAAACTGTTGGAAGAGTGGTGAATAAAGCTACAACAAGGGTGACGAACGGGCTATAGCGAGGGATGCACCGCACGCGACTGAGTTAAAAAA
>RBNI01004971.1:0-13194 GCA_003990745.1 Jimgerdemannia flammicorona | reverse complement strand
CCCTTCCTGATGAAAGACCACTTTGTTCAATACTATTCCCACCCTCCCCCCACTCTGCTCACATATCTCTTCCACCAGATGGCAACGACTCTCACCTTGCGGCCCCCATCCAACCCACCACCCCATTAGCAGATCCACTACTAACTCCTCCCATCTCAACAGCTTCTCCTGTATCCCTATCCATCGGCCCTCCTCAAAAACAAAACACCAATGTCCAGCCAACCCCACCTAAACTGCTACAACCCACCCTACAGTAAGCCACCTATTGCTGACACCCCTCACAATTCTCAATGCCAAATCGTCCCAGCGACCTCTCTCCTCATCCGGCTGTCTATGGACCCCAAGCTGGTCCCCTATAGCTATCCAAAAATCCCCCAACACCTCACACTCCCCCAGCCAATGTTCTGGCGTTTGTACAAATCCCCCAACTTACCCAACATTATAACACTCCTCACAGTCCAACTGACCACCATCCACCAGATGCCCAGCACGGAAGTTCAACATAACATTCTTCCGCAACATTTGCCACCAGACTACCCAGAACTTGGGAGGAAGCCACTGCCGCACCTCTGTACACCAAGACCAGATCCCTGCCCAGTCCCACTCCTCGCCAATCTGCACTGCCTGCCAACTACTCGGCCAAAGATTCTGGCCAATTCGCTGCTGACACTCTACTCTATCTCCAATGTCAAACTCAGCGAGTGGAACTCCCCCTAGAAGCAGACAGTCCCATTTCCACATAGCTGGACCCCATACTGCCTCCCCCTCATTTCCACGCCAGCACAGGCCTATCCTGTGTGCTCCATCGACTACTCCCCACCAGAAGCCCTTATATCGGAGCTGGCGACTTCCATTCAGACCCACCAAAGAGAGCAGATCCCCTGAGGACCCCCGGGGGGAGACTCTCATCTCCCACACCTTCTACATCAATGGTACCCAGCCTCCACCCTGTAGCTCCACAGCCCTTCTCAACCACCAAGCTCGCAGGCAGTGTAGGTGCTTAGAGAGATCAACAAGGCCCAGGCCTCCCCTAAGCACTGGCTCCACAAGGGTGTCCCAACTGATCTGGGCCCTTCTGCCTGCCCAAATCCAATCCCTAGCCAGTTTCATCAACCTCTTCACCACCCAAGCAGGAAAGTCTAAGTGGTATGCCACATACCACAGCTTGGGGAACCAGTATACATTCAGAATCGCCACCTGCCCCGCCAGGGAGATGTGATGACCCCCCCAACTTTTCAGAGCCTCCCCCCAAATGTCCACCCTCCTCTCCCACCATATCTGTGGCAGGACTGATCCATATACAGAGAGGAAGATACCGAGATACCGCACCACCTCTCCTGAGGGAACAATTGTTCCAATGATATCCCCTCCCACTAGCCCATTCCCCAGCACCATCGTCTCACACTTATGCCAGTTGAGCTTTGCCCCAGAGCACGCCTCATACCACTCCACTGTTTCCTGAAGGGCCACTACATCTGCTACTGATCCAAGCCCAACTACCATATCATCTGCAAAGGCCCCCACCTTCCATTCCACACTGTATACAGAGAGCCCAGCCACCCTCCTACGGATCCTATCCATCAGAGGTTCCAAGGAGAGTGCATATAGGATTGGAGACAGCAGATCCCCTTGAGGAACTCCCCTCCCCAAGGGGAATGCCAAACCCCTGTGACCATTACACATCAGCGCTGCTCTACTCTCTTCCAAACTCAACATAGAGGCCCTAAACTGTGGAGGAACACCAATTCTGTCCAGCACCTTGCCCAGCCAAACCCACCGAACATGGTCATAGGCCTTCTCCTGGTCCAAAAAAACCAGTCTGCCATTCAGCCTGCAGGCCCGGGCTCTCTCAATAATGCCATGCACCCAGGCAGTTCCATCCCTGATGAGTCTACCTCCTACAAAGCCCTGCTGTTCCTCACCCAGCACCTGCTGAGCAACCTTCTGTAGCCTCGCAACAATCACCTTAGTCACCAACTTCCGATCTATATCCAGAAGCATGATTGGCCTCCAGTTCTTCCAATCTTCACGTCTGCCCTTATCTTTGTACATATATCTACTCTCTATCTCTAAAAGATATCATTTGGTAGTATGATTGGTTGTAGTAGTGCTTAGTGGTTCTTCCTTCCTTAGTACTTCTGGCATATATCACATTTCTTGAGTATGTCTCAGACTTGTGTTCTGAGATTGGGCCAATATTGGTATATTATTTGTAGCTTTTCTTCTATATTTGCCAATTCTTGGTAAGCTTTCTGATGTTTCTTTCAAATGAGATCTTCTTGTGCCTTGATGGTCTGAGGAGCTTCCTTTAGGGTATATTTCCTTGAGATATCCTTCTTCTGATTCATTGGTTGGTGGGAAAGTATATCAACATTGTTGTGGGGTTTCTCTTCTTTGTAGATGATGGTGATTTTGTAATCCTGAAGAATAAGGATCCAGTGGGCTAGGATTCCTGTAGATTCCTTATAGTTGAATAACTATTTGAGAGCTGCATAGTCTGTTATCAGGGTGAACCTTTTTCTGATGAAGTAATGCTTGAACAGAGTGACTGCCCATATGACTGCAAGGTATTCTAATTTGGTGCTACTATAGTTCATCTGTTGCTAATTGGTAGCTCAGCTTGTATAAGCTATTATATAGTACTGTTGGTCAGGTCCTTCTTGGACTAGAACTGCAATCTTTAGAGACATCTGTATATAAGATGAATGACTTCTGTAGATTGGGACAAACATGGATTAGTGCTATAGTAATATAGTACTTGAGCAACCAATCTTTTTGCAGTACTATTTGGGTTATACAATCTTTGGAAAGTACTTACAACATTGTTCTTAGAGAAAGAGACTAGTAATATGACAACTAATAGGCAATCTAAGGTGTATACTGAGCAGGGTGGCCTGAGCACATTTGACTGGCAGTATGTGGGGAGAGGCTCTGGCCTGGGGGGAAATATGAGAGGGCTACTGGTGAGAGGACACAGAAGGGGAGAAAGCAGCAGTGGAGGACAGGGATCTGGAAGGACAAGCTTTGTGGAGACAGTGAAGGGGAGACAGCAGATGTCTAGGTTGGAGGAATGGCTGAGAAAAGGCAAGGAGATAGGAAAGGCAGCAGTACATGGGGGAGTAGCTCTTGGTGGTGGGGGCAGTGGAGTTGGGGGTGTAGTGGCTATGATGAATGTGATGGCTGATGACAATGGGACTGCTAATCTGGAAAAAAATCCAGATATAACTACTGATGGTAGGGCTGAGTAGTTGGGGCTTAGAAGGTAGAGAGATTTGGCAGATGGTGTGACAGGCTTGGCAGTGGCCCTATTACTCAAGAAGTCAATCTTAGAGTGTTTCCAGGGCCTAGTAGTGACAGCAAAAATGGTGCTGGGGCTTATTGCTAAGAAGGTGGCTGAAGCAGCATCAGTAAAGTTTCTGAAGGGATTGGAGGGAGTGAAGGTGGGCTTTGAGAAAGCTGGGCCTTTGGAGGAGGTGCTGAAGACTGGATTGACTGTTGGGGAGATATGTATATATTTCAATGGTATGTTGCCTGAGATGGGATCCCAGAGTGGTATAACCACTGGTGAAAGGAGTATACACAGTAACAGTGGTGGAGACAAGAAGAAGAGTTGAGGAGGTTATGGTTGAGTATAGAGAGGTGGTGGATATCAGATTCAGAGTCTGGGAAGGGATCTCATTCAGGACTGGGGATGTTGATGTGAGAATTCAGCTAGCAGAGAAGGAAGCTACCAGGAAGGCAAGAGACTGGCCTTTGGTAATAGTCTGGGGGGTGATTTGTGTAAGATGATGAGAGTGAAGGGGAGTGAGAAGGAGGAAGAGGACTTATTGAAAGTGCTGAAAGAGCTGAGTGGTGCTATAGAGCAGCAGGCAAAGACTTAGAAGGCTTTTGTAGAGTCGACATATTTAGAGGTGATGGATGGAAAGCAGATTCAAGTGGACAAGGGGCAGTGGGAAAGAGCACAGGGACATAAGAGGCAGAAAGAGCTGCTGGCTAAGCTGGAGAGTAGATCACAGAAGGATGTGGGTGGAATTGAGGAGGCAGGGGGTGCTAAAGTGAGTGTCTGGGCTGATGAGAGTGGAGGGATTGCAGAGAAGTGGATAGGAGAGTACAGAGAGAAAACTGGTAATGACTCATATGCTGATGGTATATTTGAGGTCTGGGAGGAGGCCTGGAAAGACTCACCTACTCCTACTCCTCTTATCAGGCAAGGTCTGGCTTCCTAAAGCAGAGTGGTAGAAGATGTGCCAATGCAGGGGGCCCAGTGAGTGCAATTTAGAGTTCCAGAGGTAGCGAATGGGGGACGAGTCTTAGTGGTTAGAGAGGAGGAACTAGTGGATATCCCAGAGGTATGGGATGAGTCTGTAAGTGCAGGGGCTGACACCATAATGCTGGATAGAGGGAGGCCAGCGACTTCTGGAGGGAAGGAGGTAGGGAATCTACTTTGGATATATAGGATGATGAATAACTTAGCAGCTGAAGAGTTGGGGGAGGCGGACTTTAGAGTAATGAGTGATGAGCATTGGGTATGGATCCTGCAGGGGGATGGAGTGGTGATGACATTGAAGGTAGAAATTCTTGTGGTGTATCTGGAGAAGGAAGAGTATGATGTAGAAAAGGAGTGGGAGGCAGAGCTGGCAGGTATTGCTGGTGAGAGGGCCAACTACTACTGGACTAAGTATTATGGATTATAGCTCTGGCAGGAGGCCTACCTAGAGTACCAAGAGGAGTTTGAGAAAAAAGCAGATGGGGAGATAAATGAGCTGTTGGTGGATTAGAGGCTAAGAGGGCTGAAGAGGAGGAGGTGTCTGCAGAACATAATCTGGACATGGCACAGGAAGAGATGAACATGGAGCAGTAGAGAATAGACTTGATAATATACTGTATTTTATTATGAATAGTACAACCAACATTTTTTCTTTGAATATGAATGGGTTGCAGGACTCTTCTTAATGTAGGAACATTTTTACTTAGCTGAAGGGATTGGAAGCCGATCTCTTCCTCTTGCAGGATATCAGGTGTGAGGATGATTTCGATAGGCTGGAATGGACAAAGGAATGGGGAGGTGAGCGTAGTTTGGAAGAGCAAGGTTGGGATTCTGGTCTGGAGAGGCAGAGGGGAGATACATGATGTGAAGAGCTGGGGGGATAGATTGGTCTGGGGAGAGTGGACATATACAGGTTGGGAGCTGGTTACAGTGGGCTCTTGTTACTATCCTGCTGTATAGAGTGAGTGTGTGGATTGGGTGAAGGGTCTCTAGGAGAGTGGGGTTCTCGCAGAGGCTGGGGTAGATATGCTTGGTGGAGACTTCAATATGGTCCAGGATGTACTGGTGGATAGAACTGATAAAGGATGGGGAGCTGAGGGTAGGAGTGGAGGGCTGGTAGTATGGGAGGAAGTGGAAAGGCTAAGTGCTCTGATAGATGCTGGCAGAGAGTGTTGGAGGGATAGGAGGGTATACATGCATTGGGCAGAGGGCCTGGGATGAGGATTGACTGGATTTTGATAGCAAGCTGCTGGAGTTTGAATGTTTGGAAGTTGCTGGAGGTGGAGTGGTGTCCATGGTCGGATCATTGGGGGCTGTTAGGACAGAGACATTTTGGGGAGAGTGGGGATGGGCCTGGACATTGGCACCTCAATTCCTCTTTATTAGATGATAGGGTCTGGTGAGATAAGTGGACTGAGGACATTCAACTGAGGGTGGAGGGCTGGAGACAGGAAGGTGCCCCAGTTATTGTCCAGTGGATGAGGATGAAAGAGATGACCAGGGTCTACTGGAGTGAGGCTGCCAAGGAGGCTGGGAAACAGAGGAGGTGACAGGTGAGATGGGCTTCTGTTAGACTGGCTAGACTCTTGGAAGATTGGACAAAGCTAGTGACATTGGAGGGGGGAGAGGATTGGAGATTAATGAGGGCAAAAATGAAGGTTGGAGAATTACAACAGGTGTTGTGAGAAGAGGAAGAGGCAAGAGTGCAGAGCTTGGCAGCATGACTTCATTGGCAGGGTTTGGAGGAAGGGAAAAGGCCCTCAAAGTATCTCATAAGGGTCCTTTAGGTGAGAAGGGTGAAGCAAAGGTGGGAGGGGATGCTTGACTCTAATGGTACTGGTGCATGATATACAAGACATTCTTGGATCATTAAAGGAGTGATGGAGTAGATTATAGAGTGAGGAGGAGGGTGAGACGAATACTGCTGCCATTTACTAGGCATTGGAGGATTGGTACCCCCCACAGGTAGAAGGGCTGGGTGACTTGGTATTGCCAGTACAAGAGGAAGAGATCCACCAGGTTCTTGTTGCAACAATGCTGGGTACAGTATCTGGGGAGGATGGTCTGCCCTGGGACTTCTGGAAGAAGATGGTGGGAGTCCCAGGGGTACTGGGTGAGATGACAGCATTGTGTGATTTTATACTACAGTCAGAGAGATGGGTAGAGGAGCAGGATCTGGAGCTGGTGACATTGCTTTACAAGAACAAGGGAAGGAGAGAGGACTGGAAGAACTGGTGGCTGATTATGCTGCTGGATATGGACAGAAAGTTGGTGACTAAGGTGGTGGTCACAAGGCTACAGAAGGTGGTCCAGCAAGTCTTGGGTGTTGAACAGAGGGGTTTTGTAGGAGGCTGGCTCATTAGAGATGGCACAGCCTGGGTACATGGAGTTATTGAAGGGGTGCAAGCTTGTGGACTGAATGAGTGATTGGTCTTTCTGGACCAGGAGAAGGCTTATGATCAGGTGAGGTGAGTTTGGCTGGCAAAAGTATTAAATAGGACTGGGGTACTGCACCAGTTCCAGTTAGCAATGATTGGCCTACTAGAAGGGAGTCAGGCTGTGCTTATGTATAATGGACATAGAGGGATGTCATTTCCCCTGAATAGGGGTGGGCCCCAGGGGAACCCACTGTCTCCCATTCTGTATGCTCTTTCCCTGGAACCTTTAATGAATAAAATCAGACAGAAGATAGTAGGGCTCTCAGTCTTTGAAATTGGGTGGAAAGTTGGAGCCTTTGCAGATAACATGCTAGTTGGCCTGGAATCAATCACTGATGTTGAGAAGCTCAAGAAGATGGTAGAGTGGTATGAGAAGAACTCTGGGGCTAAACTCAATTGGCACAAGTATGAAACAATGGTGTTAAGAAATGGCCTGGTGAGAGGGGATGTCATTGGAACAATTTTCCCTACTGAAGAGGTGGTGTAGTACTTGGGTATCTATTTGTCGGTATATGGATCAGTCCTACCAAGACTTTGGTGAGAGCAGAGGGTTACAATCTAGAGGGAGGCCCTGTGGAGTTGGAGAGGTCACCACTTGTCTCTAGCAGGGCATGTCTTGATGTTGAACATCTATTGGCTACTGAAGTTGTGGTATCTGGCTTATCATCTGGACTTCCTAGCCTGGGTGGTGAAGAGACTAATGAAACTGACCAAGGGGTGGATCTGGACACACAGAGCACATCTCTCTCCGGTATCTCTCAGGTTACACAACTTTTGGAAAGTAACTACAACATCGTTTTGGAGAAAAGAGACTAGCAACATGGCAACCAACAGGCAATCTGAGGTGTATACTAGGCAGGGCAGCCCGAGTGTGTTCGACTGGCAACAAGTGGAGAGAGGCCCTAGCCTGGGGAGAGGTATGAGGGGGCTACTGGCAGGTGGGTGCAGAAGGGAAGGAGGCAGTAGTGGAGGACAGAGATCTGGGAGGGTGAGCTTTGCTGAGATGGTGAAGGGGAGGAGGCAGGCATCAGGGCTGGAGGGTTGGCTGAAGAAAGGCAAGGAGACGGAGAAGGTGACAGTACATGGGGGAGTTGCCCTTGGTGGAGGGGGCAGTGGGACTGGTGGTGTAGTGGCTGGGGGGGGTGTGATGGCTGATGGAGATGAGACTGCTAATCTGGAAAAAAATCCAGATGTGACTGTGGATGGTGCAGCTGAGCAACAGGGGCTTGGGAGATAAGGAGATTTGGCAGATGGTGTAATGGGCCTAGCAGTGGCACCATTACTC
Source organism: Jimgerdemannia flammicorona (assembly GCA_003990745.1). NCBI lineage: Eukaryota > Fungi > Mucoromycota > Endogonomycetes > Endogonales > Endogonaceae > Jimgerdemannia > Jimgerdemannia flammicorona. The sequence continues at coordinate 5,204 of RBNI01004971.1, read as the reverse complement.
AAGAAATCAATTTTGGCATTCGTGGTGACACTGTGCTTCCAGGGCCTAGCCGTGATGGCAAAAATGGTATTGGGGCTGATTGCTAAGCAGGTGGCTGGAGCGACATCTGTAAAGTTTTTGAAGGGACTGGAGGGAGTGGAGGTGGGCTTCGAGGAGGCTGAGCCATTGGAGGAAGCATTGAAGGTTAGAGTGGTAGTTAGGGAGGTGTGTATACTGATGGCTTGATGCCTGAAATGGGACCCCAGAGTGGTCCAACAGTTGGTGAAAGGGGTGCCTATAGTGATAGTGATGGAGACAAGGAAGAGAGTTGAGGAGGTCATGGTAGAGTATGGTGAGGTGGTGGATATTGGATTTAGAGTCTGAGAGGGGACCTTGCTCAGGACTGGAGACATGGATGTGAGGATTAGGTTGGCAGGAAAGGAGGCAATTAGGAAGACAAGGGACTGGTCTTCTGGTATGGTCTGGGGGGCAATCATGTGCAAGGTGACAAGGATGAAGAGGAGTGAGGAGGAGGAAGAGGACCTATTGGAAGTACTGAAAGAGCTGAGTGGTGTGGTGGAATGGCAGGTGAAGGCTTGGAGGGCCTTTGAGGAGGTGATGCATTTGGAGGTGGTGGATGGAAAGCGGACTCAAGTGAGCAAGGTGCAGTGGGAATGAGATCAGGAATATAAGAGGCAGAGGGAGCTGTTGGCGAAGATGAAGGGTGGACCTCAGAAGGAGACGAACAGGATGGTGGACATGGGGGGGGCCAAAGCGAGTGTCTGGGCAGGTGAGGGAGGTGAGAGTGCTGGGAAGGGGACTGGTGAGAACAGGGAGGTGACTGGCAAGGACCTGTATACAGATGGTATGCTAGAGGTTTGGAATGAGATATGGGAGAACTCCCCAATCCCTACTCCCCTTATCAGGCAGGGCCCAGCTTCCCGAACCAGGGTGGAGGAGGATGTGCCAATGCAGGGGGCCCAGAGAGTGCAGTTTGGAGTTCTGGAGGTAGCAAATGGGGGACAAGTGGTGGCGGTTGGTGAGGAGGAACTGGTGGATATCCCAGAGGAGTGGGATGAGGCTGCGAGTGCTGGGGCTGACACTACGATGCTGGATGGTGGGAGACCAGCGACCCCTGGAGGAAAGGAGGTGGGGAACCTACTTTGGATGTGCAGGATGATGAACAACTTGGCAGCCGAGGAGCTAGGTGAGGTGGATTTGAGGGTAATGAGCAACGAGCATTGGACAAGGATCCTGCAGGGGGAAGGGATGGTGATGGTGTTAAAGGCAGAAATACTTGCGGTGTATCTGGAGGAGGAGAGAGAGGGCTGAATACTGCTGAACCAAGTATCATGGACTGCAGCTCTGGCAGGAGGCCTGCCTGGAGTACCGTGAGGAATTCAAGGAGAAGATAGATGGGGAGATGAATGAGCTGTTGGCTGGACTGGAGGCCCAGAGGACTGAAGAGGAGGAGGTGACCATGGAACATAATCTGGATTTGGTGCAGGAGGAGATGAATATAAAGCAGTAGAGAAAGCTTGATAACACACCATTTTTCACTATAAATAGTATAACCAACATTTTTTCTTTGAATGTGAATGGGTTACAGGGCGCTTATTAACATAAGAACATTTTTACTTGGCAGAAGGGATTGGAGGCTGATATCTTCCTCTTGCAGGATGTCAGGTGTGAGGATGACTTGGATAGACTGAAATGGACAAAGGAGTGGGGGGGTGAGACAGTCTGAAAGGGCAAGGTTGGGATTCTGGTGTGGAAAGGCAAAGGAGAGATAAGAGATATGCAGAGCTGAGGGGATAGATTGGTCTGGAGAGAGTGGATACATACAGGTTGGGAGCCAGTTACAGTGGGCTCCTGTTACTGCCCTGTGGTATGGAGTGAGTGTGTGAATTGGGTGAGAGACCTACAGGAGAGTGGAATTCTTGTGGAGGTTGGGGTAGACATGCTCGGTGGGGACTTCAATATGGTCAGAGACATATTGAGGGACAGAACTGATAGAGGACAAGGAGCTGAGAGTCAGAGTGGAGGACTGACAGCATGGGAGGAAGTAGAAAGACTGAGTGCTCTGGTGGATGCAGGTAGAGAATGTTGGGGGGATAGGAGGGTGTATATGCACTGGGCTGGGGGCCTGGGGACAAGAATTGATTGGATTCTGACAGCCAGCTGCTGGGGCTTGGATGTTTGGAAGTCACTGGAGGTGGAATGGTGTCCTTGGTCGGATCATTGGGGGCTTTTAGGGCAGGGACATTTTGGGGGGAGTGGGGACAGGCCTGGACATTGGCACCTTAATTCCTCCTAACTAGATGATGAGATCTGGTGGGATGAGTGGGCTGAAAACATTCGACTGCGAGTGGAGTGCTGGAGGCAGGAGGGTGCCCCAGTTGGTATTCGGTGGATGAGGATGAAGGAGATGGCCAGGACCTTCTGGAGCAAGGCTGATATGGAGGCTGGGAGGTAGAGGAGGCAGCGGGTGTAGTGGGCTTCTTGTAGACTGACTAGACTCTTGGAGAGCTGGGCAAGACTGGTGATGTTGGAGGGAGAGGAGGACTGGAGAGTGATAAGGGCAAGAATGGAGGTGGTTGAACTACAACAGGTGCTGCGGAATGAGGAAGAGGCAAGGGTCCAGGGTCTGGCAGTGCGGCTTCATTGGCAGGGGTTGGAGGAAGGGGAGCAGTCCTCAAAATTTCTCACAAGAGCCCTTCAGGCGAGAAGGGTGCAACAAAGGTGAGAGGGGGTGCTTAATGCTGATAGTATATTGGTGCATGGGGTACAAGACATTCTTGGATCATTAAAGGAGCACTGGAGTAGATTGTGGAGTGAGGAGGAGGGTGGGGCAGATACTGAGGACATTGACCATGCATTGGAAGATTGGCACCCTATACAAGTAATTGGGCTGGGTAACTTAGTACTGCCAGTGCAAGAGGAGGAGATCTGCCAGGTTCTTGCCACGACAACCTTGGGTATGGTGCCTGGGGAGGGTGGGCTGCCCTGGGACTTCTGGAAAAAAATGGTGGGAGTCCCAGGAGTACTGGGAGAGATGATAGCACTGTGTGATTGGATTATATAAATGGAGAAATGGGTGGGAGAACAGGATCTGGGGCTGGTGATGTTGCTTTATAAGAACAAAGGAAGGTGAGAGGACTGGAAGAACTGGAGCCCAATTATGCTACTAGATATGGACAGAAAGTTGGTTACCAAGGTGGTGGTCGCAAGGTTGCAAAAGGTGGTCCAGCAAGTCCTGGGTGATGAGCAGAGGGGCTTTGTGGGAGGATGGCTCATCAGGGATGGTACAGCATGGGTTCATAGAGTTATTGAAGGAGTACGAGCCAGTGGACTGGATGGACATCTGGTCTTTCTAAACCAGGAGAAGACTTATGACCGAGTGCACAGGGTCTGGCTGGCAAAAGTTTTGGGTAGGATTGGAGTCCCGCAACAGTTCCAGACAGCCATGGTCAGCCTACTGGAAGGAAGTAGGGCTGCACTCATATGTAATGGACACAGAGGGGTGGCGTTTCCCCTGGGTAGGGGGTGCCTCAGGGAGACCCGCTGTCCCCCATATTGTATGCTCTTTCTTTGGAGCCCTTCATGGACAGAATCAGGCAGAAGATAATAGGGCTCTCTATCTTTGGCATTGAGTAGAAAGTAGGGGCTTTTGCAGATGATATGGTGGTCAGACTGGGATCAATTGCAGATGTTGGGAAGCTCCAGGAAACAGTGGAGTGGTATGAGGTGAACTCTAGGACTAGGCTCAATTGGCATAAGTACGAGACAATGGTGTTAGGCAATGGTCTAGTGGGAGGGGAGATTATTGGTACCATTGTCCCTGCTGGCGAGGCAGTTCGGTACTTGGATATTTATCTGTCAGTATATGGGTCAGTTCTGCCCCGACATTGGTGGGAGCAGCAGGTTGGCATCTGGGAGAAGGCACTGCGGAGTTGGGGGGGCTGTCATTTGTCCCTGGCAGGACATGTTTCAATTCTGAATGTCTATTGGCTGCTGAAGATATGGTATCTGGCTTACCATTTGGACTTCCTGGCCTGGGTAGTGAAGAGATTGATGAAGCTGACCAAGGGGTGGATCTGGGCTAGAAGGCAGAGTCAAATCAGCTGGGAGGTCTTATCCTTACCAGTGGTGAGTGGGGGACTGGGGCTGGTGGACTTCCCTAAGAGGCTGCACTGCCTGAGAGCATGGTGGCTGAAGAGAGCAGTGGAGTTGAGAGGGGGTAGTTGGGTCCCCCTACTGCAGAAAGTCTGGGAGATGAGGTCCTCTCCGAGGGGTTTGACTGGTGATCTCCTAGCACTTGTGGGCCTTCAGAACACTGAACACTTATGATTCAAAGGCTTCTGGTGGGGAGTGGCAGAAGGGGTACACTGTATTGGCATTAGGTGGCAGGGAGATAAAGGGGAGGCAGCTTGGGACCCAGGGATGTGGAGATGGGACTGAGTGTTACTGGGTGGCATTCCCCTAATTGTGTTTGACATTGGTGATGAGATTGAATGCCAGCAGGGACCAGGACCTGTGGCCTAGCAGTTGGCAAGGAGTAGGAATTGGCGAGGAGTGGAACTGGCATAGCATTTGGGTCTGGAGTGCTGAGGTGAGGAGGTGGATGCTGCCGAAGTACTGGGTGGTCTGGTGGCATATGCTGAGGCAGAATGTCATGCTCAACTTCCACTCAGGTCACCTTATTGAGGGAGATTGCTTCGACTGTGAAGAGTGTTATAATGTAGGGCAGGAAGGGGGATATGTGCAGATGCCTGAACATTGGCTAGGAGAGTGTGAGGTACTTGGTACCTTTTGGCAGAACATTGGGAATCATTTGGGGGGAGTGTGTCAGAGAGCTGGCATGCAGGGGTGATGGGATGATTTAAGGAGTAGATTGGAAGGGGGGGTGGGGAAGGAATGGCTGACGTTAGGCTGGGCATTGGCCATTTGGGTGGGGCTGGCCAGTTACTGGCTATATGTTTTTGAGGATGGGCAGAGACTTGGTTCTGAGGTCAGGCTGCTGAGGTGGCGTAGCCTTATGGAAGTCACCCTAACGGGCTGGTGGCTTAGCTAGGGGTTGCAGGGGGGTCGAAGGCATCATTTGGTAGAGAAAATATGTCAGCAGAGTGGGGGGAGGGTGGGTGTTGCAGGTGAGAAAGTGGTGTTTGTTCATATAGGTGGGGGGAGTGGCATGCCCATGGGAATCAGGTATACTATAAACTTAT
>RBNI01004970.1:0-13194 GCA_003990745.1 Jimgerdemannia flammicorona | reverse complement strand
AAATTTCGTCAAATAGAATGTTTTCCTTAATATCTCAGCAAGGCGTAATCCGATTTTAATGTTCTTGATATAATTAGAAAGACCTTATTAAGGGCTTTCAAATGACACTAAGATCATCAAATTTGGATGATTATTCATTGAGTTATTGATGTAAACATTTAATTGTCCAATTTGGAAATCAAAACAATGGTTGATTCGAATCCATCCGGATGGGATTCAAATCCAATCCGAGTTGATCCGGATGGGATTCGAATCCAATCTGAGTTGATCTGGATGGGATTTGAATCCATCTGAATCCCATCTGGATTAACTCATTCAGAGTACTACTTGCAGCTTGGAGCTGCCTCTTGCTGCTGGTGGAGGGTTGCAAATTTTGTATACTCCCTCTGCCGACCCACCAACCCACCCACTAACCCACCCACCAACCCAGGCACTGGCAGCTTGGGGCTGCCCCTTGCTGCTGGCTGAGGGTTGTAAATATTGCACACTCCCTCCACTGCCACCACCAACCCCACTCCACTTGGGCCACAAACTCCGGGCCAAGTCCTCAGGTTTTTTTTTCCTTTTTTATTATTTTGAAAGGTATTAATTTGAAAGGTATTAAATATTCCACAAGGCCAATCAACTTATTCATGGACCCGCTGAATTTTAGTGGCCCAAGCCCCACTAAGACTTCAGACACATACATGCCCAATTGTCTCAGTATTCAGCATACATCTCTTTGGGGCAATGAGGTTCACCCCACCTGAGAACACCCACTCGATGGGAGTACTGGAGGCAGGAATCACCAGGTAGTCCCAAGCCATACCACACAGGCTGGGGAAGTCTGTTTGATGCAGCTGCACACTCCAATAGGTAGAGCAGTGGTTAGATTAGTGGGTTAAATTGGCTCAATGCCTGCCTGACAATGCCTACCTGACAACCCACCTTCCACCAGTTGAGCATCTCCATGCTCTCCAGCAGGACCATGTAGTTGCTGGTGAGGTAAATGGTAAGTTCGTCTATTGATGGCAGCTCTTCCACTGATGGCTCCCTCTTCCTCTTTCTGCTGAAGTAAATGTGGGACAGGAGGGAACCCTCAGCATATTCATCCGGACTTCAGCCAGAACCTTGCAGCAGTATGTAGTTTTTCCAGTACACTTTGATTATGGCCTGCTTGGTTCTTTCAATGAAGTGCTGCTCCCAGCCCTGATCTTTATGGTATTGTAGCTTTAAGTATGGGTCTAGCACTGTTCGAAGAAAAGGAGAGTGAGTTTTTGCAGGGTTTCCTCTGTTTTGGAAAGGGCAATGGCCATATGCCAATATTGACATACCTGTACTGATTGAGTATATGGCAGTATCTGTTTGGGAGTAGTATTTCCTGAGCTTGCTTAGAGCAACCTCTATGGTATCTCTCTGATCTGGGCTTAACTATAAATCACCACAACCCTCCAACCTGTCCTCGAGCTTGTCCTCTAGCCAGTCAATCAGAAGGTTGTATACTGAAATTGCAGAGCTTATTGTCAGGGTTGTTTGTTTGACTATATCCTTTATACAATTATTGAAACACTAGTAGTTATATGTGGTGAGGTATTGTATTGTGTAGAGGCAGACAAAATGAGTGTAGAGCCAGAGCAACTACCACTTACTTCTAAAACTCTGACAACATTCCTAAGTACGTCCCACTCACTTTCACCTAGAGCCTCAGCTCATATTTCCTTGTCAGCAGCCATTATTGAATCTATTGGCTTTTTTTTTTTTTTTTTTTTTCTTTTAAATAAATCTTCCATTATCCGAAATAGTTGCTTCAGCTGACTGAAGAAAAAAAGGATGCATACTACAGCAAACTCCAGCATATGCTGGATCATTACAAATATTAAGTTCCAATGTATACAGACGTCCAATATAAGCTCTTTTGGGGCTAAACTGATTGCTCTATACTGCACAGTGAATTTGTCTTGTTATTGTGGGGATGATCAGACTGACACAACCAGTTTGTGCAGCTTGGAAATTATACTCAGGGCCCCTCCTCTCTCAGATGTTTTGTCTATGTGCATAAGATAGTCCTGAACAGCAAGGTTCAGTATATGGGCCTGGTATCGTATATGGTAGCTTTCTGTACCAAAGGCCACATTTTCCTATTTGAGGCTGGCTGCTAAAACTTGGAAAAATGTTGAGTTGTTTGTGGCATTGTCTGTCATAATGGCCAAAATCTATACTTGAAATATTCGGTTGGTGAATTATGCAAAAATAAATAACCAACAAAATCTGTTCTGTTTAAGGATCTTCCTCAAAATGCCAACCTGATGGCAAGCCCCCCTTTTTTTACCTTGGTTGTGATCCCAAGCTCTTGGATATAACTAATAAAAGCATCTGTGATGTTGTCTCCAGAATGAGGGCCAGCAAGTTTGATGAAGTCAAGGGTGAGAGATTTAAGCTACCAATCAAGGTCAATCCAATGACCAGTAATGCCCAGAAATGAAATTGTATTGGGAGATGTCCATGTGTCAATTGTAAATGAAATTTTGTCTACTAAATTCTACTTATTGAATATAAGATTAAATTGGTGAGCTCTTTTATATAATTCAGCTTGCAAAGGTCACAGTGCTGCTCTTATTTTATCTGAAGTGTCTGGCGGAGATTGTTGTGCTCCTTCCTATAGGCCTCCAGGACATCTTTACAAATAGTATCAGCACTTGACAAATATAAATCATACTTGAGGAGGCCAAAGATACTATGCAATTGATCACTCTCGATAGTTGTGAATGGCTGGTCTGTGTACACAATCCAGTGAATGAGCCGATTTTGAAATTCTGCCAAAGAGTATGGCTAAATATTTTTGATTAAATGGTATTGTTGGTACAGAAATGGTTGGGCAATCAGATAAATGTACCCACCACAGCTTGGATGTTGATTTTATTTGTCTCCATGTTCTTTTTGATTTTTTCAGAGTACTTGTCTTTTATATGTCAATTTATGTTCAAGGTCATACCACCAAGCATTTTGAACTTCTGGCTGGTGCAGTTTATGGGAGTGGATAAAACAATATCATATGTATATCAAACAAGTCAATAGATGCATCTTAATTTTTTACCTGCAATAATTACAAACAACATCATCTCCTATCTTAGCACAATGTTGCCAGATTTCAGAGCGAGGATTGCATGAAAGATGTAGAACTATTAGGGATGTTTGACTTGAAGCATCATCAGTACTGTGAACTGTTGAAGACTGATCTGTCGACATGTGTATTTGTGTGTTTGCATGTACATATGTGTATATGTATATGTATTGTATATGTATGTATGTGTAATGTATTGTGGATACATCTGGCATATGAGTCATATGGAGGATTTGGATTGGAGGATTCAGTTGAAGGATTCGAATTCAGATTCAGATTGGAGGATTTGAATTGGAGGATTCGAATTAGAGGATTTGAATTGGAGGATTTGGATTGAGTGATTTGGATTGAGTGATTCAGATTGAGTAATTCAGATTGAGTAATTCAGATTGAGTGATTCAGATTGAGTGATTCAGATTGGGGTGATTCAGATGGGTGATTTGGATGGGGCAATTCGGATGGGGTGATTTAGATTAATCTGAGTTGATTCAGATGACTTTGAATTTGAAATTCAGATCAAACTGTCATGTGACAAATCAAATCCAGATTTGATTCAAATTGACTTATTTAGAGCACTAGTAGTATAGTTTGGTTAAGAAAATCTATAGACAAAGTAGGGGGAGAGTTGGGGTGGTGGATAAAAGAGTGTCTTTTAAGTATGAAGAGATAGAGAGGGGTCCCTCTAGGGGGAAAAAAAAAAAAAAAAAAAAAGTTATTACATAATGGGAAAAGAAGTGCTATTGATCATAGTGAGGGTCTGGCTAAGTAAGAAGAAGTAGAGTAGCTTAGTTCTTTAGTAAATACTGGCAGAATAGTATAAGGTAACAGAAGAGTCTATATATTAAATAAATAGATTAAAGATAAAAATAAACTTGATTCTGATAGCAGATTACTAAAGAATAGATATTTGAGAGTTTTTAGAGATAGAGTGATACTCTTGATCTGATTATTGAGAGTTATTAGGGTAAAGACAGTTTTACTATAGAACTTTTGAAAGAAGATAGTGAAGATTAAGAGGGTTTTGTTAGAGATAAAGGAGTTGTATAACTTAATTATTATCTCTAGAGTGAATAGGTGGTTAGAATCTTGGACTAATAATGCTACTTTATAAGAACAAGGAGAGAAAAGAGAATTGAAAGAACTGGAGGCCAATTATACTTCTAGATATAGATAGGAAGTTGATAATAAAGATAATTATAATAAGATTACAGAAAGTGGCTTAATAGATACTAAGGATAATAGTGGAATTTTGTTAATGATAAATTGATTAAAGATGATATAGTCTGAGTATATGGAGTAATTGAGAGAGTAAGGACTTGTAAATTAAATAATTAGTTAGTATTTCTGAATCAAAAGAAAATCTACAATCAGGTATATAGGGTTTGGTTGAAAAATATATTAGAGAGGATTGATATTCTATAAGGATTTTAGTTAGTAATAGTTCAGTTTTTGGAAAAAAGTCAAGTAGCAATCTTAATCAATAGGTATTGTAGTGTCTTATTCTTATTAGAGAAAGGAGTCTCTTAAGAGGACTCATTATTACTAATTCTATATATACTATCACTAGAGTCTTTTATAGATCAGTTTGCTACAAAGTAGTAGAGCTATTAGTTTTTGAAGTAGTTTAGAAGGTAGAAGTCTTTGCAGATAATATGGTAGTTGGTCTTAGCTCTGTTGAGAATATTGGTGAGCTGAAAGCTATTGTAGATTAGTATAAGGAGTACTCTGGGACTAAACTAAACTAGTATAAGTATAAGATAATAGTACTGAAGAATGGTTTAGTGAGCAGAGATATTATGGATATTAGTGCTCTCAATAAATTAAATCAAAAGTCCAATTTGATTAAAAATTCAATTTGAATACTATTTTTCAAAATATAATAACTTAATGAATATATATTCAAATTTAATAGTCTTTAGCTTATTAGATTCCTCTATATAAGACAAATATAACTAGCTAAAGATTATTATATTTAAATATATATTTGTTGAGTTATTATATTTCTAAAAATAGTATTTGAATCAGACTCTTAATCTAATTTGATTCAAATTGATTTAATTTATTTAGAAATACTAGTAGATATAATTGTCTCAGTAGAAGAGATGGTATACATATTATCTAGATATATTCCTATCAGTATATGGATTAGTCTTGTCCAGAGTTTGGTAGAAGTGAAGATAACTGCATAGAAAGAGAGTGCCATATATCTCTTATAGAGCAAATATTGATTTTAAATATCTACTAACTGTTAAAATTGTAATATTTGGTATATCATTTAAACTTTCTAATATGGATAGTGAAGAGTTTATTAAAGATAACTAAAGACTGAATCTGAGCAGAGAGGTAGAGTCAGATTTATTAGAAGATTTTGGTAGTCTTAGTAAAAAGCAAGAGTTTGAATCTAATAAACTTTCTGAAGAGGTTGTACTACCTTCAGATATGATAGCTAAAGAGAGCTGTTAAGTTGAGAAATTGTAAGTAGATACTCTTAATATAGAAGGTCCAAAGAATGAGATATTTCTCTAAAGGGTCTTTTAGAGATCTATTGTCATTAGTTGGTTTAAAAGAGAGTAGATACTTGTAATATATATAGAGATTTCTGGCAGAGAGTGATAGAAGGAGCTCACTATATTGATCTATATTAGTAAGAGAATGAGAGAGAGATACCCTGAGACCTAGAGATATAAAGATAAGACAGACTTCTCCTGGGGGACTCTTTATTAGAAAAATTTAATATTAACTTAAATATTAAGTATCAATAAGAATTAAGAGGTGATCTGTGGCTAGAGGACTGACAGTTGATAGATATTAGTGAGGAGTAAGATTGGACTAAAGTCTGATCCTAGAGTGCTGAGATATAATGGTAGCTTCTTTTAAAGTTTTGGATAGTATAGTGATATATCTTGAGAAGAAATATCATATTAAACTTTAGACTGACTACTTGATCAAAGATATGGTCTTTGAGTATAAGAAATATTACAATATTAGATAGGAGAAAAAAGTAATATAAACTTCAGAATATTAGTTAAGAGAGTGTGAGATTTTTAGTGATTTCTGGAAGATAGTTGAGGATTATCTTAAAGTATGGCATCAGATTGATAAGATAAGAAGAGGTAAAATAGTAACTAGTGAGAAGTATTAGTAATGAGTAGCTTATAGTTAGGTAAGTATTAGTAATATGAGTAGAGTTGATCAGATACTAGCAATATATGTTTAAAGATAGGAGATAGATATTATTATGAGAAAAGATAACAAGATAGGAGAGGTTGTTGGTAGACATTCTATCTGGGTGATAGAGAGGATAGAGTCTCTAAAGAAGTTACTATATATAGATATTTAGTAGAGAATATTTATAAGATAAGTAGTGAGTAGATTATAATAGTCAGCAATATAGTAATATTTAAGAGAGAAGGTGTGAAGAAGAGGAAGAGTATTGGAATAGGATAGAGGGGGTTAGATTGAATTATCTGTATAATATAAAGACTGTATATATATTATAGATTAGTTAATAAAGAAGTTAAGTACTTATTAAAAGAAAAAAAATAAATAAATAAGATAGCCAAGAGAACAATATTGATAATATAAGTAAGCAAGCCAGTGAGTTTACTCTAAGCTCAATAGATCAACTCTTTTTTAAGCCTAAGTATAAATTCTTTATATCTTTTTTTTTTACTAAAACTCTCTTAATAATAATGACTTACTTAGCTCTTATCAATATAGTAATAGTCTTTCTGCCCTTCTCTCTAATAATAGTATATATAATTGTAGAACTATAAGTCTATAGACTTATACTGATTAGTTATTATAAGTATAGTTAGTCTAATTACAATCAGTAAATGTGATTTATTCCTTTCTACTATATATGCTCTTGGTAATAAAGTACTATATAACTCATTATTGTACTATTTGAGATAATAATAAAAATATTAAATAGACAGTATCAATCTCTCTTTTATAGTAGATAGAAATGCTGGAGAACTGCTGTTACTGATACTGCTGAGAAGAATATCTATGATAACAGTGATCTATATTATCAAAGTGAGAGTCAGAGTTAAAGATACTATATTCATATTTATATTTGAGAGGCTTGCTGAAGATTTCTATAATATTAGTAATAACTATCTTAATATTAATAATGAGTGAGAAATAAAAGTAAAGAATTTTATAAACTTTAAATATAATATATTAAAATAATATATAATAGACTTGATTTAAAAAATTAGCTCATAGTAATCTTGACTCACGGGCTCCGACGCTGTTAGCGGCGAGGAGATAATGCGCACTCTTGGGCAACTCAATTGGCGAGCGCGAGATCCAGTTCGATGGGAAGCATGATAAGCGCGGTGAACAGCAGGAGGGTCTGCTCGCTCAAGCTGCTGATGCCGTTGCCCAGGTCGTTGGGGCTGGGCGCGGAGATGAGCGTCGGGATGATGAGCGTCGCGATAGTGGTAAGATGTGGGACAGATGAGTTGGCGATAGGGGATATTGGTCGGAATGCAGTGGCGGATGGTAAAATACACACGTGCACATAGATCGCCCTAGAGAACAAAATCGTCTGGGATGCTGCTGTGGCAGCTGATCGTCGACAAAGCATGTAATTAGATGACCTCGCGAGGAGCTGATCCCTGGTATCGTCCGCAGCTGTTAACGTAGTGTGTGTAACCTTTCAAATGTTTGGGCATCGTGATGCTATCTGGTCCGGGCGCACGAACCTTCCCTAGTGGAGGAGTGGCGAAGATGTGGCAAATATTAGATGGACCGGTGTTGATAGCACTGCAGTTACCGGAGCCTTCAAAATGTAAGGCCTATGTGGCGAAAAAATCGTTGAAGATAGGAACTATTGAAATACTTTGCTGGCGACAACATATAAATATATATTTGTTACTAGCATGCTTCTGCCGCACTTGGGCGAAACAGGTGCATGTCGGTGGCTGTGTGGCGCATGAGGGGGGGTATGTTAGAGCATTCGTTTTTGGACTCTGGCCTGACTCAGCCCGTAAATGACAAAATGACATCGCCCTGCTTCACACGACCACGCCTCTTTCATATATATGTATATTCCTCTTTTGTTGTTGACATCCTCTGTCGTAGTCATTCACAATGGAAGACAGACCGTCCAATTCCAAGAAGGTGGACATCGAAAGCAATGATTTCCGGCTCTGGGTTTTCAAAATGCAGAAGCTAAGTTGCGGCCTCACCATCAACGGCACTCGAAAAATAAAAAGCGCCGTCCGGCTCAAGGATAACAGCGTCCCCGAGATACAACCTTGGAATGACCGCCGCGAAGAGGAGATTGTCAGTAGATCTCACCTGACGGAAACCCTTATCAACAACGGATTTAACCAGGCCTCGGTGAAAGTCCTTTTCCCCATGGTTTCCAGCGAACTCAGCGGCTCTTTGACACGCATCAATCAGAACGGAGCAGCAGACCAAAAGTCGTCATTCCATCACGTCATTTATCACCAACAGGCAACCATCGAGTTGACCAAGCCAACAGTCGAGCCGACCGAGGAATTCGTCAACGACATTAAAACCGCGCTGAGAATGAACAGCCCCTGGGATAGGTACGAAGCGTTGAAGGGCGTCTTCGATACATATGGCTATGTATGGGCGCAGAAGGTTGCTCTTGGTGAATATTTTTTTTACGTTGTTCCTATATTTCTGCTCACCTGGCGTTAATTTTCGCCTCCTATTATTAACTTTACCTGCTGCCGTTCTGCCGACGAAATCAACTTATAGGCGGAAAACTCACAGCCTCCGAAAAATTTGAGGGGCACCAAACCGACCATGAGAAGAAGACCAAAGCCTTGGCTACAGCCAAAGCAAATGTTGACGCTGTGATTAATGGCCTAGACGGGACTGACGTCGGTTTCGGCTTCACAGTCGAACGCGAAAGGGCGTCTTCTGACGCATCCATTTACGCATACAAGACCAGTCTTCTTAAGGTTCAAGGTGAGGCAAAGTTTCATTTTGGGATCGTCATATCCGGCTTTGGGAGGCACGATGGACATTTTGCCTTACGAGACAGGCGGCTGATATATAGCATTTTCTTCGTCTCAGGCGGTGACTCAACCGCCAACGCTTTCGATAGGACTCGTGCTGGCTGGGAAGCGTCACTTAAATCCAAACCTTTTACCTGGCAGGTCATCCGCCATGATGAGCTCATTCCTATTTATGAGCTGCTTGATGAAAATTTACTGTCCCAGGTAAAGGATGTGATGGAGCGGGCCCACAAAACGGTGCGGGTAACCACTAGCTCGGAGCTAACCATCCGAAACGTCGAAACCAATCATACTTGTAAGCTTTCATCAAATTCTGGGAGGGTGGGGTTACTGTTCGCATTTATAATTATCTCCGCAACGTGAAAAACGCCATCTCTGACCTGTATCTATCACTGTTCCATTATTTATTTATTTATTTTCGCGCTTTTCACTTGACGGTTCCGGCGAAACAGTGGGTTGGAAGCAGTTCTACTACGGCTCGACGCCGGGATACGCCGGTATGGTCGTGACCACATGTCCCGTCACGTCAGGTGAACATGACAATTCTATTGTATGGAAGTTCGTCAAATCGCCGAACAACAATGACCAGGGTCCGTACATCCACTTCGGCGACACTGTCTACATCCAGCCGGCGTTCATCCCGGGGCAAACGACCAACAAGCTTTACCTACATGGTAGCTACCGGAATCAGGCGCCCGTGACTAAGACGGCGCCCGAGGTCTCGCTTCGTTTATTCGATAAGGAGATGCCAAACGCGAACGACGAATGGATGGTCATGGCCTGCGACGACGGCGACGCCAGCGCCGACATGGACCTCGACGTTTCCTTGTACAAATCGTCATACGTGACCAAGGACGACCGCTTCAAGCTGCGCCAGAGGACCACCGACAAACATTATCTCGCGTCGCATAGTCAAACGATCGAGAACATTTACGTGCGCAAGAAACCTAACCAGGCGAACCCTATGTTCTCTCTGCATCCACCCAAGCTCAAGGAAGACAAAAAAATAGGCCCCTTCGCCAATACTTTCCACGAAGTTTTATTATTAGAGCCATCCCAGTGTGGGGCATCGAAGGATATATGGGAGATCTTTAAGAAAAAACAGGCGGAAGTAATTAAGTAATTTGGCATTGTGTACGTGCTGGTCGAAGGTGTTTCCAAATCAGCGGCGCTGATGGTTTGCAATTCATTGTGTTTACAACGATACCACTTTTCTAAACATTATCACATTCTTGAACGGTATTCTCCTTTTGGTTTGCACATACTCGGAAACATTTATTTTATATATTTTTGTTCTATTTTTCCCCGTTACAATTACCTTTCATTTCATCAGAGGTATATTGAGTGGATGAGTTCATTTTAATGTATTTTTCACAAAAGTTGGCGTTCACTGATGTGAATGTTATGGTTCCCAATCAATTCGAATGATCCGAGCCGAACATGTACTGGTATAGAAGCTGGAGCGGGAAATCAAAATGCACGGGTGATGAGAAGGCTGACAGCCAATGGGGTTTTCTCCTAAAACAGTCTGTACATTACGTGCGTAGTAGTTGCCTGTTGCGATCATCAGTTTAGAAATAATACAGTAAAATCGAAATACCGTAGACTTCACCTCTTGAATAAAAAGAAGCTTGTAAATACAAATTCACAGTTGACTTTCGGACCAAAATTTCCTAGCAACAGATCATGTCATCTAATAAACCCTGTAAATTGACTAGAAAAAAAAAAAAAAAAAAAAAAAAAAAAATACTTTGCAAGTATCTATTGTTTTCAGTTTATTGTGTCCGTATTTAATTTATGTTTTGTACCGCTTTTGAGAAATCGTATGCTTGTATCGTAAGAATTGTTGGGTTGGCGAATTTTAGTGTTTATGTGCGCTTTACCTTTTTTTTCGGCTCACTTTCATTTTCGGCAAAAGTGCAAGTCCGGCCCTAGGTCCTTGATCTCTATATGCCTCTTTAGGAAAAGATCGTGAGAAAACCCTGTCGTCGCCTGCCTAATTATGTTGGGGACGTCTGCAAGTACAAAACAGCCGTGTGTCCTTTCATTTTCCGGACGCGTCATTTCTTTTTCCGGACAAAAAAAGCTCGGGCCGAGTTGGAGTACGCAAGCCTGTTTTGTGCCTTTGATTGAATTTACGATTATGAACTATGGGCGCCGAGAGGGGGGTGGGCGCGTGCGAGCCCGACAGCACGCCATAGGTATTGTCAAATTATGTCAACTGGCATATTTCGTAAAATGGTTTTAAACGCCCAGGACCCTGCTCAGGGATCTTCCGTCAAGAGAACCCCCCTGATCCATCAAGGGTGGACCTGTTGGGCCGAACCCCGTGATCTAACCGAAATGAGGTGTCTATGTTGTGAATAAAAGGGGACCTTTTGGCACTCACTCACACACACACAAATTTTTGATACCCACACAAATGTTCAATCTTTTCGCCTTTATCGCTCGTCTTACTTCCTCTGATACTATCTCCAACTTTCTCGCCTTTGCTGGTATGCCACGTCCTGCCGATGCCGTCCGCATCACCAGTGAGCACTCTCCACAAAGAAGAATTGATATTTACCCCAGACCCGGCGACTTCTTTGTGCACCTCACCCTCGCCCGCATACATAAAGAATTTGAAATCAACATCAACGACCTGACTTACATCCTCCACCTCGAAACGGGCGATCAAATCCTGATTCCCCGCACCGGCATGGGCGTCATGCTCCCAAGAGGCGGCACCTTTATTCTCAAGCAGACTCCGCTCCCGCGAAGCACCCGTTCCCGCATCGTCTGGACCACCCTCCTGCTGTCCTTCCTGGTTTTAGCCCTCCTCGCCTACAATGCAACAGACTCCTCGGCGGATTGGAACCGTGACGTGTTTGGCCGAACCCTTGCCGAACGTCTTCGTCAAGGAACTGCCATTTCCCTGGCCATTCCTCTCTATTTCTTCCCTTGGAGAAAGGTGCGCGCTCTGCGATCCCGATGGGTCAGGAGGAGCATCGTGTGGGTTTTTGGTTATGCTTTGCATGCGGCTTTAGTGGTCTACTATGTCGTTGCAATTTTCTGGATGGAAGTGTTTATGCCACCAGTCTTCGTTAATAACCTGTTATTGACATATCCTATGCTTGCGACCGTGATTAGTATTTGGCTAGATTAGACCGCTACATGTTTTTGTTTTATTATTTTTTTGAGAAGAGAGGTTGAGTTTGAGCTTGTGTTTTTTTAACTGTACCCAGAATTGAATATACTATTAACTGCATTAACTGCACAAAAATTTGGCGACGCTGATTGAAAAGTGAAGGGGAGAAGAACAGAGATCCAGTGGATGTCATCGAAAAAGGTACCTGGTGTAACGTTTGACCCACGTAGGGTAGTGACGTAAAAATATCTTTCGGTTCACCCACCCTTGCCTGATGGTACATAGTTCATATTGTATACGTGGTTTTGTCTTTATCTATGTATCGTACTCAGTTTTAATTTCGCTCTTGTCCTCGTACTCTCGCTTGCTCATTGTATCCATAGCTGTACTCTTGGAGTTTCCAACAGCATTATAATTGTAAGATCCTGCATCTCAAGAGAACCTTGAATTGATGATACCAAATACCAAATGCACTAAATGACGGGTGATAGAGTTAGAGCAACGTCACTGAACGGAAAGGTCATGCGGCTAATGGAGCTGTAACTCTAATTGCAGATCGTCGCCGCAGTTCATAATCCCTAGGTACACAAGCTCCTGAACGGGATAGTCACACGTGGATGGGTGTTTCGGAGATTCAAACCATTCCTCTGAAATACGCGGGTGACGAAGGCTGGCAAGTGGTTTTGCTCCTTAGCGACATAATAGTCTGTACACAGCAGTTTCCCGCTGCAATCGTCAGCTTAGAAATAATACAGTAAAATCACGAAATACCCAACAAAAAGCTCCAAAAAAATACAAATTCATAGCCATCTTTTTTTGACCAAAATTTTCTAGTGATAGATCTTACCATCTAATAAACCCTGTAAATCTACTAGAATAGTATTTGCAAGTATTTTTTTCAGTTTATTGTATCACATAAAGGGGGGGGGGGTTTTTTTTTCCTTTTTCTGCTTAATTTTGAATTT
>RBNI01004969.1:0-13195 GCA_003990745.1 Jimgerdemannia flammicorona | reverse complement strand
TTTTTTAGTCTCTTAGACTACTTTCTTTATTAATACATCTGTTTATCTAATATATATTACACTGAGCCCACCCCTATCCAATTCCCCTAGGGGCCCCTCCCTCCCCTACACTCTCTCTATTAAAGACTACTAGATCATTAATCACCTCTACCTGCCCACTACTCTGTTCACAAATTTCTTCCACCAGACAGTGGCAATACCCACTCTGGGGACCCCATCCAATCCACCACTCTGTCAGCAAATCTCCCACCAATTCCTCCCATCTCAACAATCTCTCCTACAAACTCAACTATTATCTCTTCTCAAAAACAAGGAGCCAATGTCCAGCCAGCCCTACTCATATAGCTAAAACCTACCCTACAGTGAGCCATTCATTGCCCACACTACCCACCAACCTAGTTCTCAAATCTTCCCAGTGACCTCTCTTCCCATCTGATCTCCTCTCAATACCCAGCTAGTCTCCTACCACTATCCAAAAATTCTCCAGAACCTTGCACTCTCCCAGCCAATATTCTGGAGTCTGTCCAAATCCCCCAACTTGTCCTATATTGTAGTACTCCTCACAGTCCAGTAGTCCACCATCCACCAGATGTCCAGTATAGAAATTCAACATCACATTCCTCCATAGCATCTGTCATCATACTACCCAGAACTTGGGAGGAAGCCACCTTTGCACTTCTGCACTCTATGCTCAGACTCCTGCCCAATCCCACTCCTCACCAATCCTCACTGCTTGCCAACTTCTAGGCCAAAAATCCAGACTGAGTCCTCACTGACACTCTACTCCATTCTCAATATCAAACTCAATAAGTGGAGTATCCCTCAAAAGCAGTCTATCTCATCTCCAGAGAGATGTATCTTCTTTAGTAGTATGTATATCTGGAATCAAATTCAGTAAGATATGTCTTCTTCTCTTTACTTTGGTCTCTGTATAGTTGAGTTTATTTACTATTAAAGTAGATAATATCAGTTATATATCAAATTTCGGATGAACTTAATTCAAAAACTGGTTGGGGTTCAGTGTCAGCTTTGGTTTCAGACAGAGCTATAGCTGGGCCTACTTCTGGCTCAGGATTTAGTTATTGATAAAGGGTTTCTCTAACTTCTTCTTTAAGAATATAGTGGGCCTTGCAATTCTGGAAATAGTAATATAAGGCAGTCTTGGTCCTCATAAGTAATAGTTAGTAGAGTTATGCCACTTAGTTATAGAGTCTCAAGCTTTATGAGAAACTAAGGCTAGAAAGATAACTGCTGATTGTCCTAGGTCACTCAGATTTATAGAGCTGACAAAACTCTTGTAAAGGAGAGTAAAGAAGGCTTCTATAAGATCTTCTTCATCTTGACTTGTAAGATATAGGGCAAGAAGTTTAATATACTATCTGCTGATTTAATTGGAGTACTTCTTTTTATAGATAAAGTCTATCTCACTTGTTGCAGATATGGAGATCAAATTATTCTTATATATCAGATTCAATTCTCTCCAGATTATCAGATAGTTTGGAATGAATTTCAGTTCAGAGGTTGGGCTTTATACTAACTTTTAGGAATTCTTATAGAGGATTGTAGTAGAGTGAGGAAGTATCTAAAAGTAGAATTAGATTAAAAATTACTGCTACTAAGTTATAAGAGAGTTACTTTGTTAAAGTATCATTATGTAGTTCTGGAAGAATTTTCAAGAAGTTCTGGATATTCTGAAAAACGTTTTTCTTAAGGTCAAGAACAATTTCATATAGAGTATATTCTTTATACTTATTGATTTCAAGATTAGATTGATGAAGACCTTTTTTAAACTTGTTCTGAATATTCAGGAGGTTCTATATTTTAGGAAGTTCAAGAATCTAAGACCATCTTAGTTGAATTGGCATATTGCTACAGACAATACCCAATTAGGAATTTTTTTAACTTAGTTAGAAATGAGACTTAATGAGCTGTGAATTTACTTAAGAGTGGTTTGTAGATTATTAAATATGTTTATTTGCTATTTAAATTATTGCTATACTAGGAGTAGTATGTGAAGGAATATTGTGAAGAAGTGTTCAGAAGTTCTGTGCTGTTTTTGTATATTTGAATCTATTTGTATCTGAGTTTTTAAGGTCTGAAAGAGCAGGTATTTATACTAATAAGAGGCTCTCTTTTTTTTTTTTTTATAGTCACTAATAAGAGGCTCTCTGAACTATGTTAAATATAGATATAGTACTTAGTACCTTACTAAGTTAGAATACTGTCATATAGTATAAGTGGAAACTGAATGTCAAGAGATCATCTAACTGCTGAGTTATATAGTATAAGGCTAATCTAACTATACTAATGATTGCTAAGCTATTTATAGATTTAAACACTATCTGGAAATTCTTTAATGAGGTCACTATTGATGATGTCATCTCTTGATAAAGTCTGAGCAGTCTCCTGACTTCTGATGTCATCAGTTTTAAGATGTTGTCATATCTGCTCCTTGTAAAATTAAAACTGTCCTCAGTAGAGGTGGTTGCATAGGAATAACAAGTCTTAGTTCTCTTTTTTTTTAGACTGTTGATATATTTGTAGAGACTGGCCATCCTTATCTAGAGTGAGAGCTCTCATTGTTATGGCTGGAGGTTTGAATCTCTTAGAAATGCTATTTTCTATAATCTGAGGCAATTTCAAGTAGCAATATCTAACATATAAATAGACTTTAGATTGGTTTTGACAATGTTGGCTTTCTTGAGTTTCATATGAATTATCTATCATTCTTCAGTAAAGATGACACAGATGGAGGAAACAGAGTTGTTCAAATGTATTTCACTTCTGCTGAGTAATAAGGCCTTATATAGTTGTAGTATATCTTGATTTTGAGTTGATAAGTATGATTCAAAAACTTTTATTAGATGAGATAGGGTCCTTCTCATTTTAGTTTGAGTTTTGTACTTCAGTTTCCTTTTATAATAGTATAGTATATCAAGACTAGTTATCTAATGAGTAGATGTTTAAGATTGGTCTTTGGTTATAGTACTTTTTCGGTATTTCTGTGTCTTGGCAATAAATCCTCTTACTTACTAGTGTGCTTTGTGTAACTAGATCATCTCTTCAGTGACTTATTTTATAATCTTATAAATGGTTTCCAAATTTGTTCTGAGAGTGATGTGTAATTTCAGTAACTTAGAGGTTGTATGCTTACAAAACTCTAAATACTTATCAAACTAAAGGGTAGTATACTGAACTACTTGAAAACCAATTTTACTCTATTATTCATCACTCAAATTAACAATGTTCTCAGGGAATACTCAACAAAGATAGTCAAGAACTTCAGGTTGAGTATAAAAAAGGATCTAAAGTCTTTTGATAACTATATTAGTATAGTTATTAATGAAAAGACAAATGTATTATTTGGTAGCCTTGAGAGTAGCTTATTCATAAGGTATTTTATTTTATTTTTTTTCTTTATAGTCCCTCAGATTTATTTATTAACCAACTCATCTATTTCTAATATAATATAGTGACCCCTCTCTTAACCAATCTCTCTCTGGAGACTACTCTCTACTCCTTTATAATTAAAGACTACTTGACTATTAACTTTCACAACCCTCTCTCCACTCTGTTTATAAATCTCTTCTATTAGATATTTGTAATAATCTTCTTAGAAGATCCACCCCACTCATTAGTCAGACATAATCTCTCCTAATAATCCTTCTCATCTCACTAAATACTCCTCTAAACTCTTCTATCTTCTCTCTTTAAATATATATAATCAGTGTCCAGTCAGCCCTACCCATACTGTCTAGACCCACTCAACTATCAGTTACTAATTATTAACACAATCTACCAATCTCTCTCTCAAATTATCCCATCAATTCCTTTCACTATTCTCTCTTCTAACTACTTTCAGATGATTTCCAACTACTATTCAGAAGTCTTTAAGAACCTCACACTCACTTAGCCAATATTCGGATATCTGTTTGAAATCTCTTTTCTATTTTACACTATAATACTTCTTATAATCAAAGTATTGCCATTTATCAAATAATCAGACCAAAAGTTCTAAATGATATTTCTCCACAATAAATGCCATCATATCATCCAGAACTTTAGAGGAAGTCACTGCTATACCTCAGCACTTTAATACCAGATAGCCACCTAGTTCCACTCCTTACTAATATCAACTACCTACTAGTCTATGGACCACAAATTCAGTCCTATTTCTCTTTGACACTCTATATCAGTACTAAGGTCAGAGTCTATGAAACTACTCACAGTAAACTATCTCATTGCTATATTGTGAGACCTTAATATATCTCTCTCTTAGTACTATATTAATAAGTTTAATATAATATATCCTATCTACCACCCTCCACTAGAAGCCCTTATATCACAAGTACCTATTAATACTCAGTCTGACCAATAAAAATAGATCACCTGAGGAGTCTCTGAGAGAAAACTTCATCTCCCAGACCTTCTGCATCAGTGGTATTTACCTATTACTCTGTAATTTAATAGCCTACTTCAACTACCAAGCTCTCAGATAATATAGCTTCTTAAAGAAGTTCACCAGACTAAGACCTCTTTAGTTCATCAGTATGGCCAAAATCTTCCAATCAATCTGATACCTTCATTATCTACATCAGAAAGTCGAAGTAATAAGCTAGATATATAACTTGGCAATTAGTAAATATTCCGTATTAATACCCACCTTATCAGAGAGATATAATATCTACCCCCAACAACCATCTTTCTCTCTCACTATATTCTGGATAAGACAGATTCATATACTGACAAAAAAATACCCAGATACTATAAAGCAACTTCTATATAGCTAATTATTCCAATGATGTCTCTACCTACTAGTCTATTCTCCAATACTATCACCTCATACTTATGCCAGTTGAGCTTTGCTCCAGAATGCTCCTCATACTATTTCACTATCTCTCTCAGAACTTCAACATTAGTAACTGAGCTAAGAACAACTATTATATTATCTATAATAACCGAAAACTTCTATACTATTCCAAAAACAAAAAGCTTAGCTATCTTATGATAAATTCTATCTCTCAATAGCTTTAGTAATAGAGTATACAGAATAGAAGACAACAGGTTCTTCCGAAGAACATCTCTCTCTAACTAAAATGTGATATCATAATAACTATTATACAAAAATACTATTCAGCTACCCTCTAGCAGACCAATTAATGAAACTCAGAATTGCTGAGAAACATTAATTCTGTTCAGTATCTTTTCTAACCAAAATCTCTAAATATAATCATAAATCTTCTCTTGATCAAGAAAGATCAACCTCCCATCCAGTCTACTAGCTCTCAATCTCTCAATTATACTATATACCTAAGCTGTCCTATCTCTAATAAGTTGGCCTACAAAAAACCTTATTACATCTAACCCCACACCTGTTGGACTACCCTCTGTAGCTATAAAATAATCACTTTTATAACCAGCTTCCTATATATATTCAGAAGTATAATTGGTTACCAATTTTTCCAATTCTTTCTCCTATTTTTGTTTTTGAACAGCAGTATAAATATGAGAACATAATTACAAAGTACTACTATCTTTTCTAGTACTCCAGAGATCCCCACTATCTTCTTTCAGAAGACCTAGAGCAGACCATCCTCACCCAGCACTATTTCTAATTTTGTAGCAATCAGGATCTACCAATTCTCATTCTTCTTGATCAGTGAATCAAATATTCAATGCTATCTACCTGTAAGGGTTACCAATCCTCCAGAGAGCACTCTATAGTCTTTGCATCAGTACTCTCTTCCTTCTCACTCTATAAACCTTTCTATCTTCTCTTCAGAGAGCCCAAGATCTGCTGAGTATCATATATCAGTATACCCTCAGCATCTAATATCCCATCTCTCCACTGTCTTACCCTCCTCATCTAAAGTAGATATAATAGATACTTAGAAGGCTACTCATCTTACTCAAGTCTCTACCATCTTAACCAAGCTGCCATCTCCCTTATATAAGTTTCCTTCTCTCCTCTCTATAACTCTACTATCTCTAACTTTGATTATACTAATCTTCAATTTTCCACTACCTCCTAAATAAAGAATTTAGTACATTTTATCTATAACTAGACCAACTAGTCAGAAGTCCACCTCACTCTTCTGTACTACTCCTTTCCAGCAAACTGCCCAGTCTCTCTCTAATATACTCTAGTAGCTTTCTTCAGTCTTACTTAGCAGATTTCTATTGAGAGCCCCTCACAGTTTCAATGAGTAATTTTCAATATAATGTCTCTAATTTAATTGTCCTACAACTTCTTCTCAACCAGCAAGAAGAAATTAAGTTACTAATATCTAGATCCTTTCTCACTCTCTCCAAACTAACTATATCTTAATAAACTTCAATAGTCTGACTACAGATATCACTTAACCTCCAAATATTTCCAAATATCTAACCCCAGTAGTTAGCTGTCAGCATTCAGTCAATCCTCATTCCCAGTTTACACACCCAATTAGTATAAACCCTATAATCACTTCATATATATTACTCTACTAGTATCTACTAAGAAGCTGAGCCTCTCTATGTCTTCTTATATATCCAGACCTCTACTGTAGCCTATAGTCCTTCTCTCTCAATCAGTCTTATCTAATACTT
The DNA here is from genome assembly GCA_003990745.1 of Jimgerdemannia flammicorona. Classification (NCBI taxonomy): domain Eukaryota; kingdom Fungi; phylum Mucoromycota; class Endogonomycetes; order Endogonales; family Endogonaceae; genus Jimgerdemannia; species Jimgerdemannia flammicorona. The sequence goes on along the minus strand of RBNI01004969.1, from coordinate 6,607 downwards.
GATTCTGGACTATATCAAAATCTCTCTCAAGTATATCAACCTCTGTCTTAGCCAGCATACTACAATTAAGAAGTCTATCAAATCACTCAATATACTCACTCTATACTATCAGATAACAATATAAGCTAATAATAATAAACTCTCACTCTACTCTCTCTAGACCAATCTGTCATCTCAGCTCCCAACCTTACAGAGTTTGCTCTTGTCTCTTTATATCAGAATTCCAATCTTGTTCCTTTAAATAGCCATACGACTCCATTTCTATATATTGTGACGTACGCAATTGATAATGGAGTACTGGTGACTACTAAGATCAGATGACATAATGGCATGACAATCAAATAGACAGCCTGACCCATTAGGTAATCATCCCAAAAGAAGACAAGATGATCCGAGCCAAAATGAAGACCATGTTATTTAAGGAACCATACTCCGCCTCAGGGATCAGCACCAAAGAACCAAGTACCCATCACACAATGCCTCCCATTTGCCGATCCAACCAGACCTCCCGCCGCTCTACCCCTTTGCCTGGCCCAAAGACCCTGATCTTTGAAGCTATCAAGAAGGCCATTTGGCGCCCAGATACCTCTGAACACTTGAACTTCTATACCGAGGACCTCGGACACTTCATCAACTACCGGTATATAATGACCCAGCAGCTCAAAGACACTACTGAATGAATGACCCTCTGGCATGACTACGAAATCGGACACCACCTTGGCAATGAGACTCAAGAAGACGACCGGGAAGGCCTCATTACCGAATTGATAACCACTAGCCGGCTAATCAAGAGAGCCCTCCGTGTCCACCAAATCTTCCGCCATATTCCCTGGGCCATAGCACACTTGCAAGGAGTAACAGCTGGTAGCCTCTCCCGCCTTTCAACTAAAGATGCTGACTGGATAGAATCTGAAGTAGCCAACTCTACTGGCAGCAACCACGTCACCGTAGGAAGCCAATAAACCGAACCCACTCAGCCAGGTTTCCACACCACCCCACTCTGAGACAACCATCAAGGTTACCTAATGAGTCTTATGGAGATATTTGAAGGCCCACCCATTACCATAGAAGCACCCGTTGGGGCTACCCCAACCACCCACCACTCTGTCAGCCACAATTCACATCTCATCATTTGGGAACTGAATCAAGAAGAAGCCCAAGAAGTCTCTGTCTTTGAAGAGGAAGCCCAAGAACTCCAAGACCCTGCCCCTGAAGAAACCCCCTCTGACACTGAAACTGATGAGTTTCCAGAAGAAGAAGAGGAGCAACAGAGAGTCTACCAGTCCTCTGTCCGCATTCAAGCTGTTCAAGGGTTGGAGAATGTTGTTGAAGATGACTGGCCGCTTTTCTACCCCCTCACCTCTTGGCCGGCACTTCCCCCTTTTGAGGAGAGGTATGATGAAGAAGAAATCTTAACTCAGCAAGATTTGCCCACTGCAGACGAAGGGTACTATTTCCTCTAGAAAGACCGACCCGTCAGCCATGAGAATTGTGCAGCCTTCACATCAGCATTTTGTCAGCAAGTCCGAATCCAGCATTGCTATCCAGTACCACCGTTTTCAGCATTTTGTCAGCAAGTCCGAATCCAGCGTTGCTACCCAGTACAACCGTTTCCAGTGTTGCTATCCAGTACCACTATTTTCAGCGTTTTGTCAGCAAGTCCGAATCCAGCATTGCTACCCCCTACAACCCAATCCGTAGTAAACAATAGCCTGCACCTCGCATCATGCAAGCCAATAACATAGCAAAGTTCGCCACAATGTAGTATACCTTAGCCTTAGTCATGCCCCTATAGCTAGCAAAACTTGTATAAGTAACCCCATATCTTAGAGTGAATAAACCTCAGTCCATTGGTCTTTTATCTGAACGATGCAGAAGTCTAGTGTAAGATAATACCAACTTAAGTTTTTGAGAAACTTTGGGAAAAGACTCCAAGAGCCAAGGAAAACTCTTGTTCAAGAACTGCCGCTAAGGAAAGCCGCCAGGAAAACCACCGCCAAGTTAAGGAAATCGACCACCACCATTCGGACTACGCATTCGACCACCATTCGAGATTCAAGACCCGGAAACCCAAGGAACCCAAGTTACCCAGCCAAAGAATACTAGACTGCCAAAGACCGACCCGCCAGCCTACACGAACGACCACCCAGAATCTTTCAAGTTAACAAGTCAAGATGGACAGGCGAGCTGCCAACCTCCGTTTTCCTGACCTACTGCGCCATGGACCACTTTAATTGACCGCTTATAGCCAAGCCCATCGTCACTGCATAAATCCAAGTTTGCTGCCAAGTTAATTGCTGCCAGGAAACTTAGCCAGCATAATTGCCGCCCTTAGCCATCAACATCCTGAGTCACCACCATTGAACAATCGAAGTCCCGCTATTATCAATTACCGCTTTCCCGTACATATCGAACGACCTGTCACGTGACCATCGACCTGTGAACGTCACCAACGCCTTCAGTTATACATCGCGTGCTTCACACAAGTGGCACCATTGAACAGTGTTTGAATCTTTAGTTATACAAATCGAACGCCACAATATACTCCTGCCTATCCAAATCTACCTTCTAGTATAGATTCTACTAAAGAAAGAAATTAACCTCCAATCTCTTCAGCTGAGAGAAAATATTCCAATATATCACAAAGTTCCTTAAGCTATTGAATTTCAAAAATATTTGTTATACTATTTATAAGGAGATAATATTATATAATAGACCCAACTCCTCATAGCTCTACACTTATCTCCTCTCAAGCCAAGTCTAGACCACACTCTGCTATATCTCTATCATCTCAGCCTCTCTTGTCTCTAGTTTAGCCAGAATATAAGCAATTATCTCATTATCCTTCATTTATATATTCTCTTTATATTTCTTATATATATCTTGTCAATATTATAGGCCATACTATTGCTCAAATTAGAAGCAGCCTTTTATCTACAATTAGCACCAATTCAGTCTCTCTAGTCTCATTAACCTCATAACCTTTCTCCTTCAGTAATATAGCCAGTACTTTGGCCTTCAGTTTCTCTATCTGTCTATTCTCTCTCATATACTTCCACTGTTCCTCACTGATCACCTACAAGTCAACCTCTCCTAGCTTCTCAGCAGCCAAGCTATTTATTATCTTTATTATCCACACTAAGTCTCTGATACCATTTCTACTAAGAGTTAATAGCCTCCCCCCTCTCTGCTTTATAATATCAGTACTCATTCTTACTAACTTATCTCACTTCTCCACTAAAATATCCCACAGCTCAACCTCTGTAACATCAATCTTCTACCCTCTCTTCATGACATCAGATACAGTAAACTGAACTCTCTATATTTCTCTTATCTCTATATCTACTATTCTGAGCACTAGTCCTCACTTTCAGTCTCTTCTCCTTCTCTCAGACTTCAAGTACATCTTTATCATATAGCTGCTTATCTCTAGCCCCTCTTTTCTCTACCACACCTCCTAGTATCTCTCTAGCTCTATTTCCAGTCCAGATAATTACTATTGATCTATGAAAGACTCCACCAGTCTCAGCAGCAGACCCATCCTTCAAACCTGCCAGCAGCTCCTTCTGCCTCTTCCTTCTCTGAGTCTTCTTTCACAATATCTTATTTATCTGTCATCTCTCCTATTTACTATCTCTAAGTATATTAATATCTTATAAGCTCTCAATATTACTGCCTGATGCTCTACTACTCTACTGAGCTCCTTCAGGACATTCAATAGATCCTCCTCCTCCTTCTCACTCTACTTCACTGTAAGAGGGTTGCTTTTTAGAGTAACCGTTACGTAGTTCTGGAAGGGTTTTCTGGAAGTTCAGGATATTCTGGAAGACCGTTTTCTTATGGTCAAGATCAATTTCGTATAGAGTACATCCTCTATACTTATTGATTTCTAGATCGGGTTGACGTCTCAACCAAAGTCCTTTTTTGGACTAGTTCTGGATGTTCAGGATTTTCTGTATTTCAGGATGTTCGAGAAACTAAGACCAGCTTAGTTGAATTAGTGTATTGCTGCAGACAATACCCAATTAGGAAATTTCGTGACAGGGTTAGGAGTAGGACCTAACGGGGAGCAGATTTACTTAAGAGTGGTTTGTGGGTTATTAAATAGGTTTATTCGATATTTATGATGTTGCTATACTAGGAGTAGTTGTGTGAGGAGATATTGTGGGGAAGTGCTCAGGAGTTGTGTTCGGATTGTTCAAGTCTGAGATTCTGAGGTCTGGGGGAGGGGGTATTTATACTAGTGAGGGGCTATCTGGACTATGCTAGATATGGATGTAGCACTAAGTGCTTTGCTGAGTCGGAATGCAGTTATGTAGTACAAGGGTGATCTGATATGTCAAGAGATCATCTGACTTCTGAGTCAGTTCACAGTCATGTCATACAAGGCTAATCTAACTATACTATGACTGTTAGACTATTTACAGGTTTAGGCGCTGTCTGGATAGTCTTTGATGACATCACCATCGATTGCATCATCTCTGAAGAAGTAGTCATCTAGGAAGAGTGGTTCATGGATTACTTCTCCTTATTTACTGAGGTAACAATACATTGGAACTTCATCTCCATCCCATAGGATAGTATCGTCTGTCTCATATGCTGGATAAGGTATTGGTGGGTGAAGGAGAGGTGTATTGTCTTTGCTTTCATCGGATTTGCTGTCTGCATACCTTCTATAGATTACAGTACTATGAGTCGCAGGGTTGTAGTAAGCTGGTGGTTGTGGTTCATGTCGCTCGTACTCAGGTGGTGGAGTTGTTGGTTCAATCTCAAGAGTTGTCTGGAGGTACAGGTTGTGTTCTCTGGTCTCTTCATTATAGTTGAAGTAATCGGGAGTGAATGCAGGTTGGTATTCATGCCAGTGGTCATTGTCCCAATAAGTCTCGTATATGGTTATGAACTATTGTAAGTTCATTGGCAAGGTTGGCAGTGTGATCAGAGTTGGTAGAGATCCTTGGCTTGAGGTTATGTCAGCATCAGAGGGATCATTATCTTCTGCTTCATCTTCGTCAAAGTTGATTATATCATAGATGTCCTTCATGGCATATCCAACTTGGGGCATTTGCAGGATGTGGTCGCCAGGGTGTGGGAAGGTTCTGTCAGTGGTCTGAACATATTCGAGATACTTGTGGTTGAGTTCTTGTATCATGTCATCAATTTGGCTATAGGACAGGGTAGCAACCATTTCGCTGGTAGTAACTCGGAGGTGGGAGATAAAGGTGCTGTATTCGTAGAAGAGTTCTCGGTGTTTGCGGGTGATGAGCTTCTGGTGTTGAGATATTTGGGTAATGTCTGTATCATAGTGGTGTTCGACCATGTCTTCTAGGAGACGGCCGATCTGGTAGTAGCTTGAGATTTGTCCGATCTGGTGGGCCTCGTTAAGCATGTTCAGGGCATTCCATCAGGCTTCCACGAAGTAGAGGGGTGTGAGGCTATGGATATTCATAAGGGGCAGAGGGGGTGTGGCTCAGTTGACAATGGTATTCCTAATGTCAGCGTGGATGCGGTTGTAGATCTCAGTGGTCATGTTTGTGTGTTTTGGAAGTTGTGGTTGTTATTTGTTTTGGTTCTCTGTTTTGACATGTCTCGGTGCTTGGTATATATGTATCTGTTCTTGATTGGTAAGATTCCATTTGTGTGAACCTTGTGTTCCATGACTTCGTATTGACTCAGCTTTGTGCACTGTGACTTCTATTTGACTCAGCTTTGTGATCTTACAGGTGATTTCCAGATTTGTTCAGAGATCGCATGTGATTTCTATTGCTTGGAGGTTGTGTGCTTACAACTCTCCCCTTCTTAACTTTCAATGCCCTCGTCGGGGCCTTCTAATTTTGTTCTAGTGTTGTTATACCATTTGGGAGGTCAAAAGTCTGGTAACGTCCATTTTTTTCAGAAAGTGGCATACTCGTAGTACAGTTGCCTAATGCATTGGATTCACACATTAAAGGGTTGTGTGTTCAATGCCATGTACCGGAAGTGATTCTGATGTCATTCACTGCTGGAGAATTTCCTCTAAGGAATCTTCTTAAATGTCTGCACCTCATTTCCCACCAGTGGTATGGGGAGAATAGGCTTGCTTTCAGTTTTGCTATTTTTTCAGAGGGTCGGTATTCTTTTGTTCTGTCTTGCTGAGTTCTTGATTGGGTTTGTGATAATTATAATGTTCGGGAGAGTAGTATATATTATGTACTGATAGGTGCAGGAGTATTCAGTGTTCAGTTGTTTAAGGAATCATATTCCTGAATTAAATCAGTAGCATTCTGGAGATTGGTCTTGGGTTTCCATGTTGCATCATGGATTGGATAACCTTTCCATTTAATGAGATACTCAGGGTGGTTCTTGTGACCACATCTGTTGAGAATTTGTTCAACTTCGTATTCTTCTTGGTCATTAATAATGACAGGTGCAGGTGGTTTTGTAGTTTAGTTCAGGAATAGTTCATCATCATTGTCTTTTTTTTTTTTTTTTTTTTTTTTTTTTTTTTTTTTTTTTTTTTTTTTTCCTCTATAGGCCGGAGCCTCATTTATTAACTATCTAAAATCCTCATGCCATACCAGCAGCCACATTCTGCATTTCACCCCTCTCTTCTCTTTTTTTTTTTTTTTCT
>RBNI01004968.1:0-13198 GCA_003990745.1 Jimgerdemannia flammicorona | reverse complement strand
AAAAAAAAAAAAAAAAAAAAAAAAAAAAAAAAAAAAAAAAAAAAAAAAAAAAAGAGATAGAGGGAGTAATAATTGTAGAAAGTGGACTCAGAAGGTTGCCTACCAAACCATTGTAACTAGTAAGGTAGCAGAGAAAGAGGCATATGTTATTATTATCTTCCTCTCACTACTCTTTAACAGATATAGTAAACTATACTAAAAATAAAAAGAGTAAAGTTAGAGAAAAAAGAACTCAAATAATTGTCTACTAATATCTTATAATCAGTATAGTAGTAGAAAAAGATATATTTTAGCTTTTATAGCTTTTATAATATTAATTATTTACTTATTATTTAAACTCTATATTTATTTAAAATACTTATTTGAAATTTTATAATTAGAATACTATTTCTTTATAATATATTCTACTATTTTATCAGTTAAGCTTTTATAATATATATTTATATATCTAAAAGATTTTTTAGTATATTTATAAATAGTTGATAATTTAATATTATATATAATAGTTCTAGTTTCTTTAAGAGAAAGTAACTAAATCTGAAAGTATTCAGGTAAGCTTAAAGTAACTTGAAGAGATACTTATAAGTTTAAGAGATCTTAAAGAATTTCTAAAGGAAAATAAGCTATTTTTTATTCAAATAGAAGATAGAGATATTTATATAGATCTGAAGGATGAATCTGAAAGAATCTTAGAAATAAAGAGAAAAGCTAAGAAATAAATTCTCAATAAAGATAACTAATAGAATTCTATAATATTTCAAAAGATTCTATAACTAGCTAAGATAAGATATTTAGTACTGAAAGAAGATAAGAATATTCTTGTAAAGTTTTAATATCAAGAGAGAATTTCTAAGTATTTGAAAGATACTGGAACATTGTGGAATATTTAAGAAAAGATAAGAAAAGACTAGAGAAAAAGATGTAAAAATAGACTATAACTAAGAAATATTAAGAAATTGTTATATTATCTATTATAATATATATTTATAATAAACTATATATTTATAATAAACTATATATTAATAGAATTAATATATTATAGATAATCTAAGATAACTATTGATTATAAGTTCTGAGTTCTGTAAGAAAGTACTAAGTTCTAAGTATCTGTTATAGAAGTATAGTTCAAGTATTACTTTTAGGTTCTTATATAAGATAAAAGTACTATATTCATATTTTAAGATAATCAGGCTTAGAATTATTTATAAGTCAGATTTGAGAGTTTTTGATAAAAATACTTCTTTATTCTTGAGAGAGAAAGGTAGAGCTGAGATTATAATATACTTAGTATAGAGAATATTTATATAGATTTAGAGTTATAACTGAATATAGTATACTAGATATATTTATATATATGTAGTATACTAGATATATTTATATATAGTATACTATATATAATATATATATATAACTACTATATTAGAATTTTTATTGAAAATTCTATTATAATTTCAGTAACTTATTGATATATATTAAACTATTATATTCTTCTTTTCTTTATTAGAATCTACTTATTTAACTCTATACTAACTTTAGATATTTATTATATTGAAGAGCTGTATACTATACTACTTAAAAGATTATATCACTTTACTATTTATTAGTCAAGTTAGCAATATTCTTAGAGAATATTCTGCAGAGATAGTACTCTAAATAAGTTAATTTAAATCAAATCCAGATTCAATTTATTATATAATGGTTTGATCTAAATCTCAAATCTGAAATAATTTAAGTTAACTTAGATTAATCTGAATTACTCAATCTAAATCCTTAATCCAAATCCTTAATCCAAATTACTCAATCCAAATTACTCAATCTAAATCACTTAATCTAAATTTTTCAATCTAAATTCTTCAATCTGAATCTCTTAATTTGAATCTGAATTCTTTAATCCAAATCTGCCATATGACTCATATACTGAACATACCTATATAAATATATATATATAGTATATTTAAGTATTCATATTGATAGGCCAATCTTTAACAATTTACAATATTATAACAGTTGATCAGAATTAGAAATATGAATCAGAAGAATAGACATTTGATCATAGTATCTGAATCTAATTCCCAAATATAGTATAGTGTAACAAGCATCAGAATTATACCATCAAAATCATAAATTCTTGTTACTGAGATATACTGATTTGGCTGTAAAAAAAAAATTGAAGTTTACATGAGTATCTTGAGGTATGGAGTCTATCATAACTAACTGAACCCAGATCAAAGTCTTTTTGAAAATCAGCAAGACCCTACTCCCCTTGATAACTATATTTTCTATGGCTTATATATTATTATTATTATTATTATTTTATAGTTATAAGAACTTCTACTTTATTATCAAACTATCTATGATATACTAATACAAATGAACCCCCTCACCCAATTCCACTTGGAGGCTCTCTCTCTCTCTCTCACTATTCTCCCAAAATACTGCTGACCCCTCTACTACTCCAATCCTCACTCTTCCTACAGATTGTCTCCACTAATCACCTCCAATACTCCCCCCCCCCCCCCCCCCCCCCCCCCCCCCCCTCCCAGCACTCCCACCTCTCTATCACCCAGTTAATATATCTATTATCAGCCACTCTCATCTAGTTACCCTTACCCCCAAAGTCAACTGTTGACTCTCCTCAAATATATATAGTTAATATCTCACAAGTCTGATCCAAATTGCTAGCACCCATCCTAATATCAATTACTTATCTTTCAACCCCCCTACCAATCTCCTCCAGAGGTCACTCTATCTCTCTCCTACCACTAACTCTGGTGGATGTACCCCCAGCTACACCTCAATCTTTCTCCAAAAGTCACCCATTACCTCATACTCTTCTAGTCAATATTCAGAAGTCTGTACCACTCCTCTCTCCTGCCTGATATTCAGACACTCCTCACACTTCTAGATATCTCTTTCTACTAAGTAATCTGTCTGATAGTTCAATATTATATTATACTATAAAATTATCCATCATACTATCCAGAACTTAGGGGGGATCTATCTTGCCATCTGCTTGCCCTACTGCCAAATACTATTCTAGTTCTATACTTTTCCAATCTCTACTCTCTGCCACATCTCAAGCCACAGATCTCTTCTGTGTTCCTGAAGGTACTTCATACTATCCTCTAAGCAGAAGTCATCCACTGGTACCCCACTCAATAGAAGGCAGTCTCACCTCTACATCTGGGGTCTCCATTTCTCCTCCCTCTCATCACCCCACTATTGGAGACCAATACAGTGTACCCCATCAACTACCTTCTATCAGAATCTCCTATAATGTATCCTCTAACTCCCCTCCAAAGCCACTAGAGATAGAAGATCTCCAGTCACACCACAGGGGGAGAACTGAGCCTCTCACACCCTCTATATGAGAGGAATCCACTCTCTACCCCTCAACTTGCTTGCTCACTTTAGTCATCATACTCTCAAGCAGTGAAGATACTTGGGAAAATCCATCAGACTCAGGTCTCTCTGGTCTATCAGCTAGGTCAATATCTCTCAACCAATCTGACTTCATCACTCTGCCCATATTCAGGTCCTGGCTATCTTCAATAATCACTTAACTATCTATACCAGAAAGTCTAAGTGATACCCCAGAAACTATAGCTTAGATAACTAGTAAATATTCAACACTGTCACCCTTTCTGCCAGAGATATAGTGACCACCCCACTTCAAGAGAGTACTTCCCCACTCTGCCAACTGCTGCTCCCACTATCCATATATCAGCAAGGAGCTATATACTGAAAAGTAGATCCCCAAATAGTGAACAACCTCTCCCACAGAGACAATTGTTCCAATCATATTCTCATCTACTATCCCTCCTCTCAATATCAAAGTCTCACACTTATGCCAGTTGAGCTTGGTACCTGAGTACTCCTTATACCACTCTACTACATATCTTTCAGTGCTGTAACATCCTCAATAGACCCCAGCCTGACTACTATATCATCAGTAAAGGCCCCCATCTTCCAATTAACCCCTAGAATGTCCAACTCTCTCACCTTTTGCTATATCCTATCCAAAAGAGGCTCCAGGGACAGTACATATAGAATCTGTAACAGTAGATCTCTCTGCAGTACTTCTCTACTCAGAGAGAATAAAACCTCTCTATATTCATTCACCATAATTGCTACCTAACTTCCTTCCAGTAGACTGACCAAGGCCTGCTGGACTCTAGGGGAAACTTCAATACACTTTAGTATCCCTTTCAACCATACTTACTAGACTCTATTATAGGCCTTCTCTTGGTCTAAAAAAACCAGCTATCTATCTACCCCAGCAGTATGAGCTCTCTCAATGACACTATACATCCAGGCTATCTTATCTCTAATCAGACAGCCCTTTATAAATCCTCTCTGCTCAGTCCCCAGAATCTGTTAAGCCACCCTCTGTAGCCTAGCTATCAGTACCTTTATAATCAGTTTATGATCTATATCCAGAAGTATGATCAGTCTCTAGTTCTTCCACTCCTCCCTCTTCTCCTTATTCTTAAACAGCAGAGTCACAAGACCTAAGCTCTACCCTCCAATCTATATCCCTGAGCCAATTACTTCATCACACATTACTGTCAATTAACTCAACTCCTATTATTTTCTTCCAAAAACTCCACTATAAGTCATTCTCCCCTAGTGCTATTCCAGAGCTTGTTGTTATCAGAACCCACTGAATCACTTTCTTTTGGACAGTAGCACCAAGGTCACTTAAGCCCACTGCTGGATCAGAGTACCATTTCTCCAAGTACCTGTCAATGTCTAGCACCCCCACCCCTCTATCTTCCTCACTCTATAAATATCTCCACCATCTGCTCAACTGGTTCAAAATCTCTAGTATCCCAACAACCAACTCTCCAGCCTCATCTAAAACCCCCTCCTACTGCTATCATACTCTCCTCACCTGCAGAAGCTACATATGACAAAAACTTGATAGACCTTTTTCCCTCCTCTAATCTCTATCATTGTAGCTGGGCTACTATATTCTTAATCTGTAGATCCTCCTCTTGCCTCAGTATACTCCTCAGCTCCTCTACCTCTAGCCTGATCTACTGTATTCACTAATCTCCTTTCTTACTATCATTCAGCAGATCCACCCAAGTTGCCAACAACCTCATCAACCTCTAGGAGACCCACCTCACTTACTTCTTCCTCTAAGCATCCTGCATTCTTTCTGTCTCCCCCCAGTATCATTATATCTCAGATTTCAATCTTATCCAGTGATCCTCAATTCCCAGCCCCTCTGCTCTCTAGTCAAGAACTCTAGAGCTAATATTTACCACCTATATCTCCCATAGGAAGGCCTCTTCTAGCAAGGAGATATTCAGTCACTAATGTTCAGGCCCCTCCCCACTTCCTCCAAAACACCCCCCTCCTAGAAGACCCCAGTAATCTGACTACAGACATCAAACAGTTTTCAAAGTCCTCTAGATATCAACTTCCCAGCAATCAGCAGTCAATATCCAGTCAATCCTTGAGTCCAGCCCTACCATCTAGTGGGTAAAAACCCTACAATCCCCCCATTCAAGTCTCCCAGTATCCACTAAAGAGCTCAGATGTTCAACTTCCTCTCAGGCTTCTATATCACTACTCCTATCTGCTATCTCTCTTCCTCCATCAGTTCTGTCTATCTTTTCATCATATATCATATTAAAGTCTCTCTCTAGATAATCAATTTCTATCTCTACCAATACTTCAGACTCTTGTAGCCCTTGAATCCATTCCACTCTCTCTCCTCTTTCTGCTGGACAATAACATAACTCAACTATTAAGAACCTCTAGCCTGGTCTCTTCCAAACTCCCCATACTATCCTGCTCTCCAAATATCTAATATCTCCAATATCTCCCTTGCCCTTTCTAACCAGAATACTACATATACTTGTCAAACAACCACACTATTCCATTCCTTCATCTAGTTCAGAATATCTAAGTCTCTATTACACTCAACATTCTGTAGTAGAAATAAATCTGCTTTCATCCCCTTCAGCCATCTAAAGATATGTATTTTGATGCCTCACTACTCTCTATAGCCCATTGATATTCAAAGATAAGATTCTAGTTATACTATTTATATTGAATAATGTTATTTGAAAAACAGCCATCTACTCAATAATTCCATACTTGCTACATTATTAGTAATATCTAGGTTTCTCTCTGTCTTCAGTTCATCCATCTCTCTCTGCTGAACCTCCAATGTCTCCAAGATCTCCTGACAATCTATACTATCCACAGCCTCCATCTCTGTTCAGTACTCCTCACACACTACCTGCTACTTTGCCAGCCCTTTTTTTGGACTCCACATATATACAGCTCTGTCATTTATAATTACCAAAATACTGCCTCTCTATCATCATCTACTTGATATGCTTCAGCCTCCAGCAATACTACTATTATCTTATTCCAGAGTTTTCTTGACACCTCCTCACTACACAGGATCACACCCCAGTACCTCTCACTCAGTACCCAGAAGTCTTCTTCTCTCAGCTCCTCTACTACCACATTCTCAAGTATTTTCCACAGCTATTTCTCCTTGACCTCAGCCTCTACCACTCTCTGGACCACCCTCTTCCCCCCTTCTACCTGCTCACCCTTGGCATTTTACCTTGCTGACTCATCCTAGTCCTTTTTTAGTATATCTTACAATTCATCATCTCCTCTGACCCCACTTGGTACCCCATACTGAGGGCACTCCCCCTCTGCTATCTCTGCATTCTCCACAACAATACTCAGCTCTGCACCTTCTCTTCCATCTGGGGTCTCCTCTGGTATTACTTCCTTCTCTTCTGCTCAGATACTTGCTCTCAATCTAGCTTTATTATTAGTGGTCCCCTCAGCTGCCCCCCCTCCCCCCAATTTAGCCAACAGATCCTTCTGAATGCACTTCTCCTATACCCTCTCTCAGGCTGTCCAGTCCAGCCACACCTTCTTATCATTCATAATCTCTACAACTATCTTGGCCTCAAACTCCTTCCAGATCAATCTCCTTCTCTCTATGACTCTAGCCAGATCCTTCAACATCTCCAGCAAGTCCTCTTCCTCCTCTAGCATCTCTTTCACTCTTGAGACCTTATACTCTATAGGTCTCTATTTGAGGACTGCTGGCTAATCTCTCACTTTTTCCATATTCTCCTTGCTGCCAGCTACACCCTGATATCTACATCTTCTATTCTAAATTCTGTACCTTCCCAGACCCAAAACCCAACATCCATAATTTTCTCATACTTCTTGATAATCTCTACAATCAACCTCTTGGTCAATTCCTTCAACACCATAAGAACATCCAGCACCATCAGCTATACTACTTGGAGATCCCAGTATAAGTACCAGACCATAGAGATTGCCACCCCCCCTCCCCCACCACTACTCCCTTCTCTATCACTTCCAATAGTACATCCTCTTTCTTGAAGCTCACCTCTACCCCTTCCAGACCCTTCAAAAACTTCACTGATACTGCTTCCTTTACCTCCTGGATCAGAAGCCTCAGAATCATCCTCACCATCACTACCAAGCCTTGGAAATTTTATATGATAGCAAATTCTAATCTTGATTTCTTGAGTAACAGTACTACCACTAGACCTATTACACTATCTATCAGATTCCCAGACCTTGTGCCCACCCTCTGTTCAGATCTACCATCAACTATTACATCTGGATTTTTTTTTCAGATTAGCAGTCTCTTTACTATCAGCAGTTCTGTTCTCCCTAGCTATTACTCTTCCAGCTCTGCTACTCTCACCATCATGGGCCACTCCATCAGACCCAGTAGTCCTCACTGTCTCCTTGTTCTTCCTCAGCCAACCCTCCAGTCTAGTTATAGGATGACCCCCCTTCACCTTGTCTACAAAGCTCATCCTCTCAGTCTCTTGTCCCTTAGTACTATCTCCTCTCCTTTCATATTCTCCAGCTAGCAAGCCCCACATGCTTTCCTCCAAGCCATAACTCCTTTCTATATGCTGCTAGTCAAATATACTAGGGCCACCCTGCCTAGTACATATCTCAGAATACTCATCAGTTATTATATTATTAGTATCTTTTCTCTAAAAATGATGTCTTGAGTATTGCCAGAAGTTTGTGTAACCTGAATATTACTGGAGAAAGGTATCTGTAGCTTATATATACGAATTCATATAACTGAGTTTTTTATATGCTTCTTCTACTTCATCTGCCTTACCTGCTCCTAATACTCCTATATCCATATCAGCTACTGCTATTGCTAGATAGTATAACTATACCCTTGCTGTTACTTCCTTATCCAGCTAAGCCATTGCTCACCCATCTTCATCATCTGAAGCTATTACTAGTCTGTCTTTATTGTCTCAAGTTATTGCTAGCCCTTTCTTATCTTTGTCTACCCAAGCTGTTACCATCTTATTCTTATCTACTCAAGTTACTGCCAGCTTATTATTAGCTTCTCTTATAGACAAGTACAACATTTCTGTCAATATCCTCCTTAGTCATCTATGTATAAGTATTTGGAAAAGTTTTCTTAAACAAATAAATAGCAAATTACCTAAAAAGTAAAGCTGTTCAGAAATATGAAAAAAGATAAGTTGCAAGAATAGTTGTACAAGTTTCTTAGACTTGGGAATAGTGGTTTAGTAATAAATATTCAAGATTCTATTACTATTTCTAAGGATCTGGAGTTTTTGAGAATCAATCATAGATATAATAAAGTACTTAGATATGTAAACTGAACTGCATCTGAGAAGTCTTTTGAGGATTATATATGCAACAATTGCCACTATAAGATCTGGAGACCTTTCAGAAATACTTCTTTACAAGCAGATATACTTGAATTCAACAAAACAACTAAGCCATCATTAATAGCAATACAGATTATCTCAAGTGTACTCACTCTTACTATTATTCCTTAAGTAAAGAATATTGTAAAGATTGTTCATTAATGAAAGAATAGAACAATCAAGTGGCTTACAGATCCATACTATAATATAGCTAATTAGTATATTTTTAAAAATACAGTTTCTAAATATAAGATAAGGATCAATTTATTTAAAATAAATAGAAATCAGTAGAAATTATTAGTAAACTATATATTTTAGTAGAAAAAATATTAAATTATACTAATTTCTCAAATTCTTTACATCATTCTTAAATTATAGTACTTATATAAAAAATATATTAGTCATCAAAGTAATATGGATCAATTTGTTATAGTATATTCAGATACTAATACAGATGGATAAAGAATTATATAGAGTGTCAAAAAGATAATAGATAAATTGAAAGAATATAATAGTTATAATAAGTAAGTATGATTGAGTGAGGATTAAACAAATATAATATATATATATATATATATTACTCTTATCAATATAATTTCAATTTTATCTTATAATAGATGAGGATAAATACTATAATTAATATGGCTAATAATATATGAGTTCAATAAGATGAAGTTGAAGATTGTACAGATATACTTAGTATTTTAGCTAAAGAAGAAGCCATCAATAATTCTGAAATAATTCAAATTGAAAAATTTCTAGCTCTTATTAATACTGCTCAAGGTGATCTTGATGATGATAATTATAAAGAACTCTTTATAGTAGATTATATCTCTCTTGTATAAAAGTAAGAGGTTCATAATATTAGTGTAGTTATAGTGAAAAACTATAATTGATAAGTAATTATTTCTAATATATATTGATATATATATATCAGACTTTTTATTTATTATTATTATTATATATTTTAGAATCATTAAAGCCTATATTATTTTTTATCAAAAATACAATTCTAAGTTTGATCTTGTCTTTTTGATAGAAAATACTCTAGACTATATTTATATATATATTTATAAAAAATGTAATTTTGAGAATCAAAAGAATACTAATGGAAAGATTTTTGGATATGAAGGCAAATTTATAAGTGTTTAAATATATATAATTCTTAATGTGTCTAACAATAAAAAATACTGATATCTTCTTTATATATATATAGTATTCTCTTGCTATAGTATATTACTGTGATTTATATAACTGTGGTAACTAATGATAGAATTTTAGTTATTATAATGGTGACTCAGAATGATAACATCAGTACAGAAGATAGTCTTTCCTTACAAGCCACTAGATCAGAGCATAAGAAGATCATATGGTATAACTCATCCAGGCTATAAGATGAGTAATGATGACCAACTGTGAGTCATTGTGACTATAAGATAGACATCTTGAGGAATATAAAAGAAGAATTAAGAAACTATAATAGCAGTAGTCCAAATAAATTTATAGAAATAGTTCTAAAGACTTACTACAAACAAATATCTACCACTTGCCAAACCTCAAGGTCCAGGAACCACCAAGGCCCCTCAGTCTAGAAAAAGATATTCCAAGACATCAGAAGAGCCATAAGGACCTGTACAAAAAGGACTCCTAGTCTTAACCTGAGTGCTGATAACTACTATAATTATATTCTCTACTGCTATAAAATGGAAACAAAGATCACCATTGCTACCAAATGTCTCTGGATGTAGCAGGAGTATGAAATAGGAAACCTCCTCTGCCAGGAGTTCCCTCAGGCCAGTCACTAAGAAATACAAGATGCTACCTCTATGGATATATATATATAATAAGAATAGCCAAGAAGATCTATTAGGTCTTCAGACATATATCATGATTGATCCCCAACTTAGAGTACACTAGAACCTCAGACTTCAAGGAACTATCAGCCTGCCATACCAATATACTAGAGGTCATGGTGGCCATAGAAGCCCAGTCTACTATCACTCTTAATAGTAATAAGATAGGAGAGTTCTGGAACCTTATTCTCAAGGACAATTCTGATCAATTCCTACAAGGATTGATCTCAGCATTTCAAGGCCCCAGCATTCAGGTTAGATCTCCCCAAGACCCCACATTTGTTTCTTATTTTGTAGAAGAGAACCTCATAGATTGGAGAGCCCCAGACCTCCTTGCTTTCTCCCCTATTGAATGAGATAATGTTATCTATGATGATGTCATTAGCAATGATATTATCCCATGTAAAATGTGTGATATATGCGAAATATACAACATATGCAAAATGCATGACACATATGAAATAGATAAAACATTCATAGACCTCATCTCCTTTGAAGACATTCTGTCTTCAATCTCTAGTCTTGATGATAGTGACAAAGATGAAGCCCCTATGGTCTTGAATTTCTGCTCTAAGTTCTTAGTAATACCAGATTCTACCAGCATCCTTTTTCTGTATAACTGTTATTCTTCTGGTATTCTGATCTTGTGTAACTCAGAAATTCTTCTGGTATCCTTTTTCTATACCACTGAAATTCTGCTGGTATCCTGAACTTATACAATTATTTATATAGATATTTGAACTTATACTTACAACTATAGTTTTCTGTATTTCAGTATTTTATTTGGTTATTGGAATTTATATTTAGCTTTATAACTTAGCAACTATTGAATTATATTTTGTATAAATATCTCTCTTATTTCCTTTAAAATAAAGTCAGTTCCAGTTCACTTACTCTCAATTTCATATAAGTAATCTAAGAGATAATAAGACAGTTTAAAGATAAGAAGTTTGAGGACTATAAGATCTTGAGAAAATACTCCAATAAGAACTTGCTTATAATAAACTTGAGGTTAGTCTAAGAAATATACCTTGGAGAGAATCTGATATATTTGAAGGACTCAGCAACCACTATGTGACACTATGTAGAGAAGAAATAGATAGATAATCTATTATTATTTACAAAAGTCAGCAGATATATAGAGTCTATGTAAGTACAAGGCACAAACAAGCAATAGTGCTAAATCTGTTTGAACATTGACAAGTAATGATATAAAAGTTCTTTATATACTTTGTCAAACAAAAGATATAATTAGAACTAGTTAATATGTAAATATTTTTATTTATTTTTTTAATATTAGTCAAATATATATATTATTATTAATATATCATAGTGTATTTATTTATTTGTATTTCTTTATCTTTTACATAGAAATAAAGCTTTGCAGATACAATAAAGATATGTTGAATATATATCAGGTAGAATACAAATTATCTTAACATTAGATTTTTACAAAACTCATCAAGTTGGAGATAAGTTTCACTTAATAACTTTAATTTTAATAACTCTATTTCATTTGAACTAATAATCTCTATTATCTAAAAGAATACAACTATTTCATTTATATCATAATGATTATATAAAGTACATATATTCAGTTCAAACTAGAAAGTCCACTATAGTAATTTGCCAGATATACTTTTTACCAAAGTTGATAAGTATGATCATGTTCACATATATGATCCTTTGTTTTATCTGATATTTAAGAGTTAATTTGAGAGTGATTTATATAATGCAGATTATGTAAAGTAATATCTTTATAGTACCTACTCTTTTTAAAGAGATAGATGATGATACTAGTATCATTATATAAGTTCAAAATAGAATATTCAACAGTTGTATATTTGGGGTAGATGAAGTATTGAGTTTGATGGTTTGACTATTATATATATAGTATATGATTAGTACAAATAATGTCTATCATACTTTATATAAAGCCTTATAAATCACTTACTAATAATACTGAAGAATCTCCTTTTTAAATAAATATATTTATAGATTATATTAATAAGTAATTTAAATTTGAATTTGATAGAAATCAGCTAAATATACTAATAAATAGCAAATTTAAGCTTAAGAATAGCTTATTTCTACTAATTTCTAATATATCATATTTATTCTAAAGAATACAATATATATAAAATTACTATTTAGAAGTATATATTTATATTTATATAAATTATAATATTATTATTTATATTTCTCATCAAGCTTTTAGAGAACCTAATTATTCATATATTATTATTCATATTTTTTTTAGAATTCAGAGAGAATCTAATTATTTATATATTGTTATTTATATTTTTTCTTCAGAATTCAGAGGAAATCTAATTATTCATATAGTGTTATTTATATTTTTTCAGAATTCAGAGAGTATCTAATTATTTAAAACTATTGTAACGGTGACCCCAGAATGATGACATCAGCACAGGAGACAGCCTTTCCTTGCAAAGCTACTAGATCGGAGCACAAGAAGATCATACAGCATACGAGATGAGCAACGATGACCAACTGTGAGTCATTGTGACCACAGCACAAGCATCCTGAAGAATATAAAAGAAGGATCAAGGAACCGCAGTAGCAGCAACCAACAAGAACCACCAATCCCAAAAT
>RBNI01004967.1:0-13198 GCA_003990745.1 Jimgerdemannia flammicorona | reverse complement strand
TAATTAGAAAGGCCTTATTAAGGGCTTTCAAATGACACTAAGATCATCAAATTTGGATAATTATTCATCGAGTTATTGATGTAAACATTTAATTGTCCAATTTGGAAATCAAAACAATGGTTGATTCGAATCCATCCGGATGGGATTCGAATCCAATCCGAGTTGATCCGGATGGGATTCGAATCCATCTGAATCCCATCCAGATTGACTTGTTCGGAGCACTATTGGATACTGAGATAGCAGAGGAGTAAGATTAGAGGAGAAAGCAGGAGATAGAGCAAATACTTGCTTGAAACTATAAATAATATCAGAGACCAAAAATGTACTGTAAAGAAGATCCTACTACAGGAGTGACACTACACTAATTTTTCTAATATCATATGAACCCAAAATATCCTTACATATGGACTATAGACCAGAGGTCAAAAGAGAGTTAAGCAAATTTACAAACCCCTAGCAATCTTCTATAGAGCAAAAGCCAGAGATGTGGTCCAGAACAGAATAAATGAACTAGATGATAGTATTATAAACAATATCTGAAGATTTCTGAAGATAAGCTTAAACAATAGGATTAGTTAGACAATTTACAGAGAAATAGTAGATACTAGCCAAGACAGTAAACAGTAAGAGAGAGAAGAAGAAGGAGATAGTGAGAAGAGAAGGATAGTCAGTAGAGATAGGAGGAGCAGAACAAGAGATATATATATAGAGAGATATAGTAGCAAATATATGATCAATACATATAGATACAGTTACTAAGATTATATAGTTCAATAACCATATTATCTGAGAAGTATTGATGATATTCATCTGATCCCAGAGACCAGAGATGATATCACTAAAGTGAATATCAAAGTGTATATTGATGTTATTGATCAAAAGTATCTTATCTGAAAAGGGACTAGATATAAGATCACAGAAATCACTAATAGGAAGAAAGGGGGGGATATATGCTCTGATCAATACCAGATTCTAGAATATGAGTAGATATGGAAGAGATAAGTAGAGAACTCAGAAATAAGAGTATGAATTAATTTGATTCAAGGACTATGAGATCACCATTCTGGTGGTCTATGATCCTATATAATGAAGGTAGAGAGTGTATATAAATGAGCAGAGAGAGATATAGTAGAATGTACTATATTTTATAAATAAAAAGAATATTAAGAGTAGGATCAATTAACCAACTTAGTATATTGAACTTGTCTTGAGTTAGATTATATATATTGAGGAACCTGATTTTATTAGAGACTAGATATATTAATATTAATAATTAGGGAGATACTTAAAGTAGAAGTATCTACATCAAGATTCATCATCACCTTATCTATTATAGCTATTATATCTTCTCTTATCTTCAAAGTGGGGCTAGCTAATAAGGAGACAAAGGAGGGGAGGGTAAGGCTTAGTTCTATAATATATGTATGTCTTATAGAAGTTCTATACTTCTAGCCACTTTGCAGTAATATTGCCAGCTAATTACTATATCTAAGTATAGAAGAATTAGAGAACCTATGTCTTCACAGACTTTGTAATATTGTCATTTTGAGAAGTACAGAGTCTTAGACTAAGAGCACTAAGAATATAAATATTATTAAATATTATAACATAATTAGTATGCCAAAGAAATTTGATAGTTGATACTGAGATATATAATATATTGAGAATCTTCAATAATATTATATAGATATTATATAAGTTCTTCTAAATCTATCTGATCTTCAAATGAGCAAACCCATTAATATAAACATATGACAGCCTAGTGCCCTTCTCAATTGATGATAAATAAGAGATTGGCTTACAAGTTATATATAAAGAGGTAGCTGTAGTAATAGCCCTTCTAGCTCAGAGTATATCTGGATCTTATCCTTAATAGAAATCTTCTTAATAGTGAATAGAGTTAGGCTTAAGTAATAATTTATTCATTACAGAATAGATAAGATATATCAGTACAACAAATGGCAAAGCCACCAAAGATGAAAAAAGAAAAAATAGTCAAAGCTATTGAGACATTTTTGACTACTTTTTAAAGCAGCCAAATATATTACAGTCATAATGTAAAAAGTAAAAAGAGGCCAGTAAAGTAAACAACTAGCTAAGAAGAACAATAAGGCCAAAGAAGTGACTATCTAAGAAGATAGGCTGGATAAACTATTTTGACATAACTGTAAAGAAAATAAAATGCAAGCAAGATAAAGGAGACTAAGATAAAATATATAAACACTTGGTATCAATGACAGAAATAAGAATTAACAACTGAATACCAAATAACTAATATGAAATAAATAATTCAATCCACTCTCAACAATAAAAAGAATCAATCAGACAAATGAGAGGAGAGAAAAAAAGAAAGAAAATGCAATTGCTCAATTACTTAAGTATCTTTGTAATTTTGGTTAGGCAGAACTTAACTACAAGATAGCTACCAGAATTGTATATAGTATCAATAGTATAATAGGCTGTCTCATGAATAGCATAAAGAGGATAAATGTGAAGTTCTTTCTGCCACTCTTCAGCAGTGAACTAGTTGAGATTATCATGATCAGAATTACCTCAGAAGGTCGAATATGAATTATTAAGAAGACCATACCTACAGAGATGATCTCAGTAGAACTGATCTCTATAGGAGCAGGGGCAGAGCTGGTCAAAGTAGTTATAATACTAGGTAAGTATCAAATGTATAAGCTGGGAGAAGAAGGAGAGGACATGGTCAGCTCCCTATAACTATAAGACAATATATACTGAACTAATGTCTGAGAGGATAAAGCCTATTCCTGCAGCAGCTAGTCTCAAAGAAACAACTAAAGGAATAGACAAAGTAAGTAAGTCTTGTGGATCTAGAGACAGAGGTCTCAGTATTAGTCTAAGAAGTTAAGCCAAGAGGTCCAATACTAATACTTATCAATAATAGACCTGGAAGATATGTGACAAAGTACTCACTAAGGGAACTAATAAGGTTGTTATCAGACTTACCACACCAATCCAAATGGGCTTGAAATATGCAGCAAAGGTCCAATGTATAATAAAGAAAGGAAGAAAGGCCAAGAATAAAACTGCTAAGTAAGGGCCAGTTAGAGAACTCAACTATCTAAGTGAGAGTATTATCAAAAATCTTCTCAGGACACTTTAATACCTGAAGTCCCATAGTAGTAGCTAGATAGGAAGTATGGAGGAGTAAAAGATTATATTTCAGCTAAGACCTGATGAATGTTTATATGATGACCAACTTGACCATTAGTGACCAGAGAGTATTTTGAGTATAGCAGAACTCAGGAGTTCATTCCACTTTAGCTATATTCTGTAATTCAATATCAACAAAGTCAAATCCTTTATTAGTATATAGTATACCTAGATATATACATATAAGAGATGAGTCATAGGCATAGCTCACTCCCAATCAGTACAGCACAATCAATGGGGCTGATATAATCACACTTCTTGTAGTTGAGCTCTATATCATTTTCCATAAGTCAGTCTTTGCAGAAATCAACTATCCTCTATTTCTTAGTAATAGTATGAGGGGTGAGGGCAATATCATCAGCAAAGAAAAGGCTGAGAAGAGTCATACTCCTTGAATTATTTATCAAAGAAATTTGTTAGAGAATTAATAAAAACATTGAAAAGCCAAGGAGAGAGAAGGGAGTCTTGAAAGAGTCTATGCTCAGTGAGAACCAAAGGAGTAATAAGGCCATTAATAACTACCTGATAGGAATAGTGATTGAATAGACTATATGATGCTTAGGAGGGCTATATTGCCTCCTCATATCTCAAGGCAGGAAAGAATCAGCCTGAGAGAGACTCAATCATATATCTGCCAGAGGTCCAAAAAGACATGGCAGCCCTATTCCTTAGTCTATATCTTATATAAGAGCAAGACATGAGAAAGGGATAAGAAGTAGGTTCAGAAGCCATTTTGGCAGTATGACATTACTGTCAGGCTACTTCAGCTCTTGATGCATCCTTCTAAACAGTACTCAAAGAGTTAGTGAAATATTTCAGTAAGAGCAATAGAGTGAAAACTATCAATTTTATGAGACTTCTCCTTCTTAGGAATTGGGAAAATAATAGTAGTATTCCAGTAGCAAAGAGTGAGTCCTTATACTATATACAACTGAAAGAAGAAGGATAAGGCTTTTGGCAGGCTATAAGGAGTATTCTTCTTACCCACTATCATCTAAAGAATCCAGATATATAAGGAGTCAGTCCTACAGGCCTTTATAAGGAGGTAGCTATGGATGGCCCTCTAAACCACAGATTGGTCAAATCAAGATTGCAGTCCAAGGGCCCCCATGCCAAGAGAGAAGATATCCTCAGAGTCATTGAGGCAGTGTAAAACATTCAGCTGGCCAAAGATAGTGGTAAAATAAGAAATCACATTATTAAATATCAAGATAGCAGAGAAGTGAGATTGCTGGGGGAGTAGAATAGTATACTTGCTTAAAACCATAAATAGTATCAGAGACCAAAGATGTACTGTAAAGAAGATTCTGCCATGAGAGCAGTACTGCTCTAATTTCTCTAGCATTATATAAGTCCAGAATATTCTCACAGATGAACTATAGACCAGAGGTCAAGAGAGAGTTAAGAAAATTCACAAACTCCTGATGATCTTCCACAGAGCAAAAGCCAGAGATGTGGTCCTAAATGAAATAAATGGACCAGACAATAGTATCACAAATGATATCCAAAGATTTCCAAAGAGGGACTTGAATGACTGAGTCAGTCAGATACTTTACAGAGAAATAACAGATACTAGCCAAGGCAGCAACTAGTGAGAGGGAGAAGGAGAAGGAGATGGTAAGAAGAGAAGAGTAATCTGTAAAGACAGAGAGAGTAGAGCAGGAGAGAGATGTATAGAGGGATGTAGTGGTAAATATATGATTAATATATATGGATCCAGTCACCAGGATTAGATGGTTCAATAACTATATCATACTAGAAGTATTGACAACATCCATCTGATCTTGAAGACCAGAGATGATATTACCAAAACAAATACTGAAGTGTATATTAATGTCACTGATCAAGAGAGACTTACCCAGATATAAGATTATGAAAATTACCAATAGGAAGAGAGGAGGAGGTATAACTTCAACCAATACTAGGCCCTGTAACATGAGCTAGATATGGAAGGGATTGGTGGAGGACTCAGAAATAAGAGATATAATGCAGTTTGATACAAGGACCATAAGCCCACTATTTAGATAACTTATAATCCTATACAACAACAGCAGAGAAGACATATGAATGAGTAGAGAGAGATGCAGTAGAATGTACTATATTTCACAAATGAAAAGAATGATGAGGAACCAATCAACTAACTGAGTATATTGAACTTATCCTGAGTTAGTCTATGTATATTGAGGAACCTGACTCTTATTGATATGGAGGAAGAGAGTCCAGCAGGAGCCATGGGAGTGAACCTAGAGCCAGTATTAAAGTAAATAGAAGACATATGAAAGAGCATATATAAGGGGGACAAATAAAGAATGTAACCAAAATTGCATCAGCTGTTTATTACCATGTAAAAATGTAGTCCTTATATACAAAATACAATGTCCCAAAGGGGAGAATATACTACAACTCAGGGCAAACTGAATTAGGAACCACATGACCACCAGAGATAAGCAGAGATAAAGAGAGATTCAATCTCAGTTGCAGGATAAAAATCACAAACAAACATAAACAAACAAATCCAAATCGAGATTAAAAAACATCCTTGCCCCCTCTGGGGTCTCATGCTTGCTCCAGGGTCTCAGCCTTACTCTGCTCTCCTCTGCTACCTTTGGCCCCTCACTTTGCTCAGGCTCACTATAGCTCACTCTGTTTTGGCCTCACCCCTTACTTATACTCACCCCTCTATAGTCTGTAGATATTTTTAAATCTCGATTTGGATTTGTTTTATTTGTATTGTTTGTGATTTTTATCCTGCAACTGAGATTGGCTCTCTCTTTATCTCTGCTTATCTCTAGTGGTCATGTGGTTCCTAATTTGGTTCGCCCTGAGTTGTGGCACATCCTTTCCTTTAGGACATCATATTTTATATATAAGGACTGTGTTTTTGTGTGGCAATAAACAGCTGATGCAATTTTGGTTATATTCTTTATTCATCTCTCTTATACATATTCTTCTACATATCTTCTATTCCTTTTAATACTAGCTCTAGGTTTGCTCCCATAGCTTCTGCTGGACCCTCTTCCTCCACTGCTATATCATCTGTTCTTGGGGCCTCTGTCTCTATTGATAAGATTATGGATGAGGTTCTTCCTCTTTCTCCTTCTCTCTCTACTTTTGTCCCTGCCACTGTCTTGTTTGAGACCTATGTCTCATCTTCCATCCTTTTCCTTTCTCTGGACCTTTGTCCTTCTGATCATCTGCTCCTCTCTCAGTTCCAGTTGGTCCTTGCTCTCTCTGCCAAGAAGGCTCATCTCTACCATGACATCAATATTATCACTCCACCTACCATCTGCTACTCTGTTCTCCCTGAGGCCTGCTGCCAAGCCCTCTCCAAAGAGGTTCACACTACTACTGCTATCACTAAGCTTGCTGCCACTGATGCTGCCATCACTCCTGCTACTGCTGCCTCCACCTCCTTCCATTATATCTGTGCTGTTTATAGCCCTCACCTCCTCCTACTTCACAGATGCTACCCCTTTCTGTGGCTTTGCTGTCCAAGAAGTTCCCTCTGCTGCTGCTGACATTGATGCTGTCCATTGCTTACTCCTTGCCAGCACCTCTTTTGCTACTCGTCTTCATAAGCAGGAAATATCACATGCTGCCACCACTACTTGTGCCACCACCACTACTCCTCTGCCTGCCTCCCCTGAGGTTTCAGTCTCTAAGGCCATCTATGCTGAGACTTGTGCCACTGCCCATACTGAGGTTCATTCTATCACTGCTGCTGTCACCAAGGTCCCTGCCAAGACCCCTGCCAAGCCCAACCAGGCTTCATCAGTCTCTTCTCAGTCCCCCTCTTACCAAGGCCTCCTTCTCTGTTCCCCCTGCCCCCAAGCATAGCCACCAACTTGCTTCTTGCCCCATTGGGACTTGTCTCTGTGCTGTCTGCTCTAGTTACCTCCACCATGCCTACTGGTACCTGGCCAAGTCTGTCTGCCCCCATGGTGATGTCTCTTATACTGCTGCCTCTTCAGCTGCTCACTCTCCTTCTGCCTCCTTCCCTGGCTCCTCCTCCACTTCCTCTATCCATGCCCCTGAATGTAAGGGCTGCATGAAAGCCTGTAGTCATAAGGTCTGGCACTCTGATGAGGTGTGCTCCTGCTCATCAGACTCACCACCTTCAAAAAAAAGTCAGAGAGAAGAGGAAGGCCTCCTGCTCTTAAACTTTCCCTTAGCATAGTTCTTCCCTAGTGTCCCTGTCCCCTCTCAGTTTTCATTGTTGCTTCTGGTGTACCCTGAGTAGTTCCTCATACTGTCCCCCCTTTGCCTTTCCCAGTTACTTGTCCCAAACTTTTGAGTATATTCTTCTCTTGGAATACCTTTGTCTCCTTCTTTTTCTTTGGCTGACTGCCCACTTTCTCTCCTTCAAGTTTTTGCCTTATCCTTGAGTCTTTGCTTCATTTTTCCTGTGACTCTCTCACAATTCTCTTTCACTAATCTGGCTCATCTTATATGTTTTCATCATGCTCTTGACCTTGCCATCTTCTTTGAGGATTGTGGTGAGATGCCCTCTCACTATTATATTCCTAGTGATTGAGTTCCCCCTCCTAATGTCTCTTCACACTGCATATTCCTTGATATGGCTCGCTTACTGTCTATTCTCAGATGTACTTACTTCTGCTTGGTTTTGGACCATGCTATACATACTATACTTAAATTGGTCAAGCAATTGCCTTTGCATTTGCTCATAGTCACTGATAAGAATCAGAGTATTGCACTTATTTCTAAGTCACTCTACCTTGATGGTCTTTCTGCCCTCCTTTAAGCCATGGCTTACAAGCTTAGCACTCTTGGATTTGATGGGGTTCTCACTCTTCTTTGGGTTTCTCTGGCTTATGCTAGATTGCTTTCAGATTCTCCATTTGTGAACCCTATTTTTAACTTCTTCCAGGACTCTTCATCCTTGCTAGACATTTATCTTCTGGTTTTTTATGCTCTTCCTAAAGTCCACAAGCCTACTTTGGCCTGGCATTCCATTACAGCTACTTATAGCTCACCTACTACTGAGATTTCGAAGTTGTTATCCCACTTCTTCCTCTCTTAGATGGCTCTTCTTCAACACCATCTTGAGCCTGAGTACACAATTCTTCATGATACTCAAGAGCTTGCCCTTCTCTGCTCCACCATTGTGCTTATTCACTGTTTTTCCCATTTGGCCTCTGGTGACTTCTTTTCCTTCTATACTACTATTTATTTTGATGAGATCAATGATTGTCTTTGCTTCTTGGGTTCTATTGTCTTCTCTTAGGACTCTCCAGTTTCATTGGCTTCTATTATTGAGCTTATGCTCCTTGTCTGCAGCTTTAATTATTTTGAGTTAGCCCTTGGCTCTTTTCACCAGACTTCTGGTATTGCCATGGGAACAAATTATACCCCCACCCTTGCTAACCTCATTGGTCTGGCCCATGAACTTTGTGTGATACATGATCCTTCTTTATCTCTTTCTATTGCATTCTGGGCTGGAGATATCTTCTTTTGCTGATATATCAATGATTTCATCATCCTTGTTATTGCTAGTGTTGATATTTCTAATATGTTCTGTAGTGTCTACCCTCTCCATCATTCCATTACTTGGGTGTATAGTATAACTAGTATCCCCTTTTTGGACCTTTCTATTTCTCTTTCCCTCTTCCAAACTGTTGTTTATTCTCATTTTCTCCATTCACAACAGTTTCCAGACTTCTGTTCCAATCATTCTTATTGCACTCTTCTCAAATACATTTGTGATGAGATTCATCATCTTGCACTATACTGCTCCTATCGTTCTAATTGGGTGTCTGCTATTTGGGTTCTTGGCAACTTCAGGGTCCATTGTCATGCCTACCCTATTTTTATTATTCAGAATCTGCTTGCTTCTATTGAATGGTCTGTTGTTTGCTCTTCCCTCCTCTCTCCTCTTTATCCTCCTTCCCTTTTCTCTCTCCCCCCTTACTCTCTCCATACTCTCTCTTCATTCCCACTCCCAATTCTCATTATATCATTCAATTATACTTGCTGGGTCACACAATGCCCTGACACCATCCTGTACTCTTCTCTTTTATGCTATAGACTTTTGTCTCTTCCTCAACACCCTCTGATTGCTCATTTGTGTCTTCCTTCTATTTCTTCTTTAATCCATTACTCTCATTTTGCATTTTTATCACCTTCTTGTACCTCCAGCTCTGCTAGAGGATTAAAAAACATCCTTGCCCCCTCTGAGGTCTCATACTGGCTCTGGGGTCTCAGCCTTACTCTGCTCTACTCTACTGCCTTTGGCCTCTCATTTCACTTGGACTTACTATAGCTCACTCTATTTTGGCCTCACCCCTTACTTGTGCTCACCCCTCCAGAGTCAGCAGATGTTTTTTAATCTTGATTTAGATTTGTTTTATTTGTGTTTGTTGTGATTTTTATTCTGCAACTGGAATTGGCTCTCTCTTTATCTCCACTTATATCTGGTGATCATATGGTTCCTAATTTAGTTCACCCTGAGTTATGGCATATTCTCCCCTTTGAGATATTATATTTTGTATATAAGGACTGTATTTTTACATAGTAATAAATGGCTGATACAATTTCAGTTATGTTCTTTATTTGTCCCCCTTATACATGCTCTTCCATATGTCTTCTATTTACTTTGACACTAGCTCTAGGTTCACTTCTATGGCTTCTGATGGACCCTCTTCCTCTACTATTAAATTTGGACATATTTTCATCAAGTTATTGAATTTTAAAAATTTTAGATTCATAAATTGTTGAAATTTAAAGTTGGTGGCTTGATATATCAATCTTTTATTTATTAATCAAATATATAGCAATATAACATATTCAGTACTTATAATACTTGCCTGATATATTTCACTTATCTGATACTCAGTACCTAGTAGTATATGTGATCACAGTAATAGCCAACTGACAGAAATTATCATAAGACCTTTTTCTCAAAGATAGATTAGAAGTCAATGGGTTCAATCTCTGACAAATTTGAGAGAGAGTACTGTAAGTCTTCCCATATTATCTACAATTATTACAACTGGTCCAAGGATAGCCTCTTGGCTTTAGAGTGGCTGAGACAATCAGGACTGAGGGGACTGGGGTGATGACTAGGGCCAGGGCAATAACTAGGACTAGAGGAGTGACCAGGGCAGCTGGGAGGATTGGGGCAATAGCTGAGATGAATTGCTCAATCACTTTATTAATTATTTTCTTCTTCTTTTTATATTTATCTTGAGTAGTATCAATTCCATCAGTTACTACCCAAATGGATATCTTACCAATTATATGGTTTATGTCTTCAAAATAAATTAAGAGGTAGTTGAGATAAGCTTGAATATGTAATTTTATTTTGTTTTAATTAGGTTTTTTTATTATTTTATTTTTTTATTAAAGAGGGTAGCTTAGATAGCTTATTTATATATTTTTAATGCCAGGTCAACAAGTGAACCCCAAGAGCTTCATAAGTCATAGTAACATAATTAAAGCTTTGAATATAGCTAAGAGTAGTATCAAGAGTATAAATAAGCCAAAAGATGGTACTAAGAGCCATAGTGATACAATTAATGAGCTAGCCTCAAGAGCTTTAAATATAGCAGTATATATATTAGAAATTATATTCAAATATTATGATATATAGATATATTTATTTAGTATTTTGAGATTAAACTATATTTTAAGATATTTTGACTATATTTTGAGATTTTGAAATTGATCAGCTTATTACCACACCTTTAAACACATATATTTGCAAATTATTTCAAGATCTAAAGTATCTCTTTTAGGCACTATGAGATCTTTACCTCTTGAAAAAACTCTCTCTATAGATATACTTATTGCTGAGATAGCTAAATAGTTATATGCTATTTTTACTAGATTTTGGTAATTTCTGCTATAGCTCTAATATTCTTAATAAATTAAATCAAATTAATAATATTTTGAATTGGACCCATAATATTTTGTATTGGACCTATAATATTTTGGATTAGATCTATAATATTTTAAATTAGACCAACTCACTTGCTACTAAGACAATATATCAACTTCTGGTTTAAATTTAACAGTTTTACTTTTTAAATAATTATCTAACTCCTCCTCAGGATTTGCCATCAGTTTTTGTCTTTTATTGTTGAATATATATTCAGATAGCTCAGCAATATCATTAACATTAATATCATCTTCAGAACTTGTATGATAAACTAATAGAGGGGCATAGTTTTCATTATAGACTATATGAATAGTTATTTTGACCACTTCAATCTAAATGGTTTTCTAATTGTGATTTGAATAATATTATAGTTTAAGTCTGAGATCAAGAACTGGTTTTTATTCAAAAAGTAAAACAAATTTTGAAATAGATTTATAGTTCAAAATTTCAAAATAGTCTTCAGCAATAAGCAAATTTCAATATATTTACTTACTAGTATTAATATAATAAATTAGACAATCTGTATTTCTTCAACTTATCAATAGCTACTGTTAGTACCTATTGAATGAGAGTATTCAGCTCTCTAGTTTCTTCTGGTTCTGCTATATAATTTCAAAATACTTTGTCATTATTCTCTAATATATCTAGTAGAAAGTTGTAAATCAGAATCATAGAATAAATTGTTAGATATTTTTGCCAAGTTGTAAGATCTATTGTATATTGAAAACTCTTTAACATCAAAATGATATCTTTTAGTAACTGCCAAGTATAATCTTTAATAGTATATTATCATAAATCTTTATTAGCTATAACTGTTGAATTTAAGGGCTATTAATAAAATTAATTTATTAGATTAGATTTAGATATAATTACGAATCTACATCACCTATGTACTCAATCAATTAATTAAATATAATTAAATATAATTACCTCTGATAATTTAATAGTCTATTCAATTATCAAATATATTGAGTTTCACTAAGTCTTAATATCCAAAATAAGTTTCTTTAGATTGTTGATTTTATAGACTTTACATTGTATAGTAAATCTCTTGCAATACTGTGGTGATGACCAGATCTTGAAATCATTTCTCCATTATTATCAGCCTTCAGACAGATTAAAAAGGCTTGAATAGCTAGATTAATAATATGAGCTATATAGCATATATATTATACATATTGGCTGATAGATAAGACTATAATTGAACTCTATTCCAATTGTTTGAAAAAATATATTGTTGTTTGATATATTATATGTTATTATAACCAATATCTAGAGTGAAAAATCAATAATTCAAAATATAAAATAACTATTTTTCAAAAATCTGATTTTTATCAAAAACCTAAAATCTGATCTTTTCAAAAACCCAACCTTTTTTAAAAACCCAAACCTTTTTCAAAAACCAAACCTTTTTTAAAAAAAACTCAATCTTTTTCAAAATCTGACCTTTTTGCAAACCTGATCTTTTTTCTTTTTTAAAAACCTGACCTTTTCAAAAACTTCTTTTAAAAGACTCACTCATCCTTTAAATATCATTATCTATATACTAAAATCTTAAACATAGCTCTCAAAGATATCAATAAGATTTTTACCAGAATGATATTCTGACAGCTTAACAAAATCAATCAATATATAGTTAAGTTACCAATTTTGACAAATTCAATATATATTAATTCCAAGAAATGCATGCATATTCAATAATATTGATATGAATATTTGATCTAGTATATTCTATTTCAAAATAAATTAAATCAAAATGAGATTAATTTGAAATATTGGAATTAGTATTTAAAGTTAAATATTAGATCTTATCTATAGTATAATTTTGACAGCATTATGATTCCTTTGAAAGACTAGTTTAATTTCACTTTATATAATTCTAGTAGAAGAAATAGTAATGTCCAGTTTCAGAAGATAAAAAAGATCTCTCAGCTCTAAATTCTTAACAACTATAAAAGGCTGACTATTATAGACAATCTAGTGAATAAGCATATTTTGAAATAATTTCATAGAAAATCTTGGCTATTTAATATAAAAGAGAAATATTAAATAATAATAAATTAATAAGAAAAAAAAAAACAAAAAAACAAAAAAAAAAAAAAAAAAAAAAAATAAAATAAA
>RBNI01004966.1:0-13200 GCA_003990745.1 Jimgerdemannia flammicorona | reverse complement strand
TAAAAAAAAAAAATAAAACTTATAATTGTATTAAATATATTTATAGTTTATTTGATATAAATATAAAAAATTTTAAAATATAGGCAGAAATATAAAACAAACAGTAGTTCTATGATAAATATAATAAAATATATAAAGGTCCAAAATTTAAATAAAATAGAGTTAAATATAGTATTAAGTAAAATTGATATTCTAGCTATAGTAAGTAGGTGATCTCCTTTTTATTTTAGTATAAATTTGAAAATATATCTTTTATACTTAAAAAAAAATTCCTCAATTTAGTCATATTCTACTCCAGAGTTTTGAAATCAGCTTATTTATTGGATTATATGTGATGATCAATTATTTATAGCAATTGAGAGTACTTCTTTACAAAGTCTCTTTGGTCTTCTCAAGCCTGATTTACACACCCCAAATATTGATACTATTCATAATGATATTATAGAGACTTATAAAAAAGAATATAATAATCTCTATTAAAAGCTTTAGAGAAATATTAATAATATTAAGAATTTTATTAAATTAATTATAGTTACTGACTATATTTTAAATTTTACTATAGAGTATTATGGGTAAAATTTATTTATAATTGATATCTAAACATCTCCCAATGTCATTTCATTTCTCAGTATTACTAGATATTGGATTGATTCTAATTAGTAGCTTCAAACTCTTACTCTTAACTTCATAAAGCTTGAGAGTTCTCACTCTGGAGAAAATATTGCAGAAGTATTTATAAACTGTGTTTATAAGCTTTGAATTACAACTAAGATATAGGAGTTTTTTATTTTAAACTAATATAAAAAGAGAATGAAAAAAAAAAAAAAAAGCTTTTTACTTTTAATTATTAATTACTTTCTATATAATTTTATATAACAAAAATTTTAAATATAGATATTGGTCATTATAACAGACAATATCTCCAACAATATCACATTTTTCTATATTTTGGCAACAAAACTTCAATAAGAAAATATAATCTTTGATGCCAACAACAACTATATATACATAGTATCAAGTCCATATTCTGAATCTCACTACTCAAGATTATCTCATACAACTATTCAGTGATTGGAGTAAAACTAGCAAGAGCTCTAATACTATTTCAAAGTTATGCAAATTAATTGTTACAATTCAATTATCACTACTATGGCAAAAAAAACTTACTGAATAGTATGTAGCAATCTCTCTCAATCCAAAAGAACTTATTTTGGATATCAGTATATATTGGAACTCAATATTTGCAATGATTGAATGAGCACTAATACTTGCTATAGTATATAGGTTATTAATAATAATATTATAGAATAGGATTTAACTTATTAATTAATATTAACTTATTCAAACATATATAATTTAGATACTAGATTCTATAGCTGCTGCTGATAAAGATATATGAGATATTGTAATTGAAGAAAATGAGTAGACAAAATTAAGAGAAGTTATTAAAGTTTTAGAGGTAAGTAAAAAGGTATTCATTAGTATTTTGGCAGATTTAGTTTTACTTTACTTATCTTTTTTTATACTTTTATACTTTATTTTTCTTTAGCATTTTAATGAATGTATAAAAGAAGTTATTTGGCAAATATTTCCAATGATATATTCTGTAATTCTAGTATATAATCTTTTAATTGATCAACTTGAAGACCTGTTAGACTTATTAGAGAATGAAGATATATCTCTCTTAAGACAAAAGAAAGCTATTGAAGTGGCTTTGAAGAAGCTTAAAAAATATTATTCAAAAACAGGTGCTTCTATATTTTCTATCAGTACTAGTAGGTAAAGTATTGTTTTTTATAAATTAAAATGAGAAATTTCATTATTTTGAATTCAATTCCAATATTTGAATAGTTTTAGATCTACAATTAAAGCTCTAATATCATAAAGATCAAGGCTGAAAAAAAGAATTTATTGAGGAGACAGAGCAATCAATTACCAACATATATCAGAAAAACTATATACCTCTACTGAGCTCTGACATAGTTTGGATAACTATATAAATAATTCTATTATGTAATATCTTTATGATAAAAAAAGAAAAAGGAAATCTTCAATAGATAAGCTTACAATATATTTGTCTACTGATTGAGTAGTCTTATTGGAGGGTATTGGTACATTAGATTGGTGGAAGATAAGAATTTTCATAATTATTTTTATTAAATATTGTAAGTTTTTAGCTCTAAACTTCTCTATATTTTAAATTTGTGGAGATGTCAAATGGACTTTCCTAATTTAAGTAATATGGCCAGATATTATCTGGCTATTCTTGCAACAAGTGCACCAGTTGAACAGGTGTTTTCTGGTAGTAAAGAGCTTGTTGTATCAAGGTAATGCTCTTTTAAAGCTAAGACCATTTGAGCATAAATATGTTTGAAATCCTGATAGAGCTCAGTATCCTGATTTTAACTTATTATAACTATATAACATTGGGCAGAAGAATGTTTGAAGAAGTTGATTTAGTTTAGAGAATAATACCAAATTAATTTTTCAATAAATATATCTCAAATTTAACTTATTGCCTAGGAGATCAGGTATGTAGCAGGAGGTAAATAAGCATATTCAGCAATCCAGTGCATCCATAACTGGTAAGGTGCATTCAGTAAGATATATCTGGTAAGGTGTATCCAGTAAGATATATTCAGCAATCTAGTATATTTATATCTGGCTTAGTATATTGTGACAAATGAAGACATATCATCCAAATTATACCTTAGCCAGATGATGCAAACAATTAGCCAGGTGACATGAACACACAGCATAGTAACCAGCAACCATTGCTGTGAAAACTATATAAATAGCCAGACTACTAGATAAGGTATATCTGTGCAGGACCTGCACACCTGTGCCAGATCTGCACACTTATGCTGGACCTGTACAACTTGCCATAAGTAGTAAATCTATAGTTAGCCAGATAGTAACCAGATAGCAATCACAATGTATAAATTACCCCAGAGACAAGAGTGAATAAACCTCAGTCTGAAAGTTGAACACAAACCAAAGCAAAAGTCAATTGTCTGGTATACTTAGGAGAAATGCCTGCCAAAAGCCACTTGATCCAGAAAGGGTTGCAATACTTAGGAGATACACCTGCCAATGAGCCACTGCCAAGAAGTTGTGAGCTTAGTTCTCTTCTCTTCCACTCCAGTCCACTTTCTGATATAAAGAATGAGTCTATTTTTGGTCCACTTGCTAGATAAGCCTGAAGATTTGCCACCTAAGTTCAAGAAAGAACTTTGCCACCATTTGAAGAAACCTGCTGCTTAAGGAATAAGCTGTGCTATTGGTTTGCTTGCCAGATAAGCCTGAAGTTTGCCGCCCAAGTTCAAGGAAGAACTTCGCCACCATTTCCCAGTTGAAGCCACTGATTCAGGAAGAATCCGCATCATCCGAGTTAATTCCCAGTTGAAGCCGCTGTTTTCAAGTTGTCCGCATTCCCAGAGAATCTGCGCCACTCGAGTTATTATTCTCAGAAGAGCCCGATTTGCACTGTCCGAGTTGTTCATTGTTCCCAGTGAGCCAAATCGAGTTATCCACCAAATTATCAGAACATCCTGCATAAGGAACCCATTGTGCTACACAGAGATCATCATACAGAGATTGTCATGCTACACAAATTGCAGCATTCCCAGTTGACCCGAATAAGGAACCCGTCATGCTACACAAGATCATGCAGAAATCACATAAGGAGAACTGCTAAATTGCCAGACCATCACCCAGAAATTGCATACTTTTGGAGATTGTTGTGCTACACACGAATTTCTACCAATTCCCAGTTGACCCAAGAAGGGAAAGACACAAATCGCCACTACACCCAGAGAACAGTCCCAATAAGGAAACTGCTCGCAGATATCCAGTTTTGACTATTATACCACTAAATACCAAGAACATTTTGTTGCTTTTAACAAAGTAACTGGGGGCTCAAGCCAAACTACATCAACCCCCAACCTTGTAATTTGCCTCCATTGAGCCAGGCATGTTACATTTGGAGGCTCAACTGGGAAGATTTCAAAATTGATGTGACTTTTTAGCTCACAAGAAACCACAGCCAAACTGGATACATTTGACCCAATACCAACCTCTGCCACCACAGGAGAACCAGTTATCACTAGCATTTGGACAGGAAGAGAAGTAATCACATCAAGACTTGCTGACTACCCAGTATCAGAAGGATCTCAACCAGAACCAGAAGGCAGTACAGCCTGAAATCTCCAACCAGATCAACCAGACAATACAGGTAGCCCTGCTAGAGATTTTGAAGAACTTGCACAAGAGCTAGAAGACCTTATCACATGAACCCAAGATCTTACAGCCCAACACCCCATACCAGTCCCATCAATCTCACCAATAGAACCCTTACCACAATCTCTTGCAGAGTTAGAAGTAGCTCCTACAAGAATACCTAGACTCATTCCACTTCACCCAAGGTCCAGAACACCATCTTCAGGATACCCAAGCACCCCCACTTCCAGTGACAGTTTAGAAAGTAAACCAGAATCAGAATCTGGACCAGAACCAGAATCAGAAGAATGTGATAATGAAATGGCCACCTCACTGCCAACCTTTGCAGAATACCCAGAGGAAGACCCCAGAGAATTCCTTGATGGAATTGAAGGAATCGCAGCCCTGAGGAATCTCTCAGATGAAAGAAAAATTGCCATCTACAAGACTCAGCTCAGAGAACCAGTCAGAGGAATTTTCTACTAAACAGCAAATGATCCAAATTCAGAACTGGTGAGACAGATATAAGCAGCAATGTCTTATAAGCTAGAATATGTAGCCATGGTCCACTGGATAATTGAAAAGTATGTAGGAAATGAAACCTGCCATAAGGCTCAAGAATCCATCATGGAGATGAAGATGAACCTTGGAGAATCACCCAGAGTCTTCTTCACAAGAATCCAGAAGAGAATGCATGCTGCTGGGTTCAATGCCACCAACCAGGACATCATAGGTCCAATGACCTTCATGAATGGAATTCCCCCAAACATTGTCCAGCATGTCTGCACCCTAGGTATCAGAAGGTCTGAAGAGTAAGTAGATGCAGCCCAAGGATTCTTTGATGTCAGACAAGGAACTACTTGGAGTGATCATGACAAAAAAGAAGATAAAGAAGATATCCTAGTCAAAGCCCTACAAGGACTCCTTCAAGGACAAGAAAGATCTGAAGAAAAAAGGCCAGCCAAGAAAGGAAAGAAGGACAGAAGTAATATCCAAGATCTCAGCTCCAAGTTGGACTGATTGGTTGGACAGATTGAAAAACTCACCATATATGAAAATCAGAGCTATCAAGACAACAGAGGATACCCATCACAGAGGAGCCAAGGTTATCCACCAAGAGTTAACAGGAATTACCAGCAAGAAGAAAGAAGATACTCTGTCTGTGACAGAGCCCAAGTCCAATACTTCTACTGTAGACAATTCAGACACTATGCCACTGAATGTGACAATAAGAGGAATGACTGAAGAGACCCAGAACCATCAAACTAAAGAAGTGACACTCAGTATAAGAAGACTGAAGCTCATCCTGTTGAAGATTTCGAGGAAGCAAGCAACAGCGAAGACTACAGTGACCTGGATTTGTACCCTACCAAGGTTACCACTTGGAAGACAGTTTATCCAGCAGAGAAGAGAAAGAGATCTGTAGGAAGACCATCCAGGAATATTAGCAGAAGAATCATTCAAGAGGAAGAGGAAGAACATGAGGAGGAATAAGTAGAAACACCTCTCCGAAGCCCCTCACCTTTTGTCCCCAAGACAAATGAGTTGCTACCAGAAGATGAAGAAATGGAACAAGAAGAACAGGAACCTGCTGCTTCAAAGCCCAAGAAGAAGTACACCCCAAAGACCATGCCTAGAGACATCTACAATGAAGCCTGGCAGAAGATTCAAGAGGCCAAGATGGAAGTTTCCCTCCTGCAGTTCTTGCAATTGACACTAGCTAGAGTCTGAAACAAATTGCTAAGAACTACCAGGTCTAGCACTGGCTGAGTTCCAATCCCACAGCAAGAACCAGTTCCCATCTCTGTCCAAGCAGCCAAAAGACATATCAGCACCTACCTACATGGAGATATTGGAGGACAAAAAGCAAAAATCCTCATAGACATAGGAGTAGCTATATGTATCATTGCCAAATGATTCCTGGATACCCTCCAATGGCCCATAGATGGACCATCCAACCTCAGCATCATAGTAGCAGATAGAGCCTGAACTCAACCCCTTGGAGAAGTACAAAATATCACCATTTCTCTTGGACACATTCAGTTCTCCATTCCAAAAGCTGTTGTCACCAAAGCTGTCACCTACAATATGATCCTTGGTACCAACTGGATGAAGGAAATGAATACAGTTGTTGATATCAGTCAACAAGTACTCAAATTTGACTATCGAGGTAAGAAGTACAGAGTTAAGGTGACCAGCTATGAGCAATCAAAGGAGAAGAAGAAGGTCACTATTCAAGAGGAATATGCCAGTAGTGAAGAATCTACCATAGAGGAGGAAGAGGAGTCTGAAGATGGAAATGATTCCAGACTCAATCCCTGAATTAACCTGGTGGATGACAGACCAGAAGACAATGTGTGGGCCAAGAACACCATCCCTATTACTATTGGAGCTATTGCAGGAGAAATCAAAGGATGCCCTACCTACCTAAAAAGACACAAGTACTCTGAGCATTCCTCCAAAATCATAGAAACAAGGAAATCGCCTGGCACAGCCTGTCCAGAGTGCAGAAAAAAGAAGAAAAAATGCAGACATGTTCCAGAAACACCTGCAACTGAAGCTACAGAAGTACAAGCAATTTGGGATCAAGAATCATCCAAGGAAGAAGAAACTTCTGATCAAGAAGTCCCTGAACAAGAAGTACCTGAAGAAGAAGAGGTCCCCAAACTCATTCCCTGGGATGATTCTTGCTGGACACCACCCAAAGACAATGACCCTTGGAATACAGAAGAAGAACCCAGCACAATCACCATTATCCCCAAGAAAGAAACTCATCAAGAGAAAGCTTTTCGGCTAGGAATATGTCCACACCAAACGGTCTTCCACTCTCCCCGAGACTACTGCTATCAGTGTCATCTGTTGGACAAATAAGAAAGACAGAGACCCCAGAGACCAGAACCCCCCAACTACACTTGCACAGTCAACCACCTTTCAAAAAGCTACGACAAAGTTACAAAGTCGATTTAGAGGACAAGGCTTCTTCACCTGAACAGAAATATATCCCTTGTCCACTCTTCCTCCAACTTATGATCAAGATGGGTACCAATTCCCAAGACAACAGGAGATCAACAACCAGAAATATCATTTCTGAGTAATGGGATATTACAACCATGGAAGACACCCAGATTGCCAAGACTGCAGGCATCAGAAGATCCATCTCAGTCATAATGTTGCAGTCTATACCTTGAAGAGAGGAGACAATAGAGGCCAGATCCAAAAAAGCCAGACCAAGAAGCCAGAAAGAAGAACTCTCAAGATCTATGATTTGGGAAAAGATATTCTGGCTCTCATCAGACTTGCAACCCACCAAGGATGGGCAGAAGATGCCACCAACTTCATGGAAGCTCTAGACCCTATAGGAAGAAGAGGAATCAACTATCTCTGAGACCCCTCTACTGGAGCCAGATGGCCACATCTCAACCTCAGAGCCTGGAGGCTCTCTGCTAGTAGAGCCTTAGCCTTAGGAAAGTTGGAACTCAGCAAGGATATTGCCCAGTATGCCCTGTTGCATCCCAAGGCCAAACCCCTGACCAAAGCCCACCTAGAGGATGTAGGATATGATCTTCATAGTCTGGAAGATGAGTCCATTATGCCTGGAAAAACATTCATAATCAGAACTGGACTAGCCATACAGCCATCTCAAGGAACTTACATCCAACTGACCTCAAGGTCTGGACTTGCCAGACAAGGAATAACTGTAGAAGGAGGAACCATTGACCCAGGATATACAGGCGAAATCAAGGTTATCTTACACAACAGGGTACAGAATGGCACCAAATCATTAGAGGACAGAAGATTGCCCAAGCAATCTTCATGAAGGTCAGAACCCCACAATTGTAAGAAGTGTCTGAACTGACTGAAGGAACAAGACAAGCCAAAGGATTTGGAAGTTCAGACCAGAAGGAGGTACATCTCCTTCAAGTCAACTACCTCAAGAGGAATATTCCCCTGCAGGTGTACCATCAACCAGTCAGACTGCACTAGAACCTCATCCTGGAACTTGGAGAACAAACCACATTCGAAATCTTTGCACCCCCTGACCCCAGAAACCTTTTCTTTGAACCCAAGGAAGATATCCCACACCTGGATATAGAGGGACACACATTCCCTGACAAGATGAACCCAGTACACTCCCAAGGAACCAACTAAAGTTGGGAAACTATCATCTTGCCGAAAGGAACCATCATAGGATATCTGGTGCCTTTTCTCAACTGAACTCATAGGGAAGTTTATGAACTAAACCTATTGGGAAATAGCAAAAGGTCCCAGAAGAAAGGAAAGGCCCCTCTGTGATCCAGGAGACAGTGAAGCCTTCCACCAACATTAGAGAAGAATTGACACCCCAACAATAGCAACAACTAGTAGAACTTCTCAACAAATATCAAGATATCTTCACCACCAATTATGGCAACCTGCCATACAACCCATCATATCACCACAGCATAAATACAGGAAATGCAGCACCCATCCAGCAGAAATCTTATAGAATACCCCATCACCTTAAAACATTCAAAAAAGAGCACATTCAAGAACTTTTAGACAATGGAGTCATCTGACCATTCACTAGCCCTTGGGCCAGTCCTATACTTATTGTACCAAAGAAAGAAGGATGGAGACTCTGTGTGGATTATAGAAAACTTAACTCAGTCACCAAAAAGGATGCCTATCCTTTGCCCAGAATTGATGACCTTTTGGATCAGTTATAGGATACCAGATACTTCAGCAGCATGGACCTTTTTACAGGATTCCATGAGATCCCCATAGACCCCAAGGACATTAGAAAGACAGCCTTTCTTGCTCTAGGAAAACTGTTTGAGTACCTCCGAATGCCCTTTGGACTCTGCAATATACCCCCTATCTTTCAGAGGATGATGAATTCGGTCTATGCCCCCTTGATCCACCACTGCCTGATTGTATATATGGATGATTCTAACATCTATTCAGCAAATTTCAAAGAACACCTGTACCACCTAGAGGAATTCTTCAAGCTCACCTGCAAAAACCACTTGAGACTGAATGTAAAGAAATACTACTTTGGGAAACAGAAACTTGAATTCCTTGAATTCATAGTTTCGAAAGAAGGAATCCATGCAGACCTAAAGAAAACTGAGAAGATCAACAATTGGCCAGTACCCAAGACCCTGAAGGAAACACTATCATTCCTGATGCTAGTATCCTACTACAGAAGGTTTATCAAGGACTTCGCCCAAATTGCTGCCCCAATCTGAATCCTTCTCAAGAAAGGAGTACCATTCAAATGGACAGAATCACAAGAAAAAGCCTTCAAAGAACTCAAGAACCACATGACTACAGCACTAATTCTTGTATGCCCCAATCTACAGAAGCCATTCATCTTATATATAGATGCTTCTAAAGATAGCCTCGGAGCAGTTCTAGTCCAAGAAGGACCTGATCAACAGTACCATGTGATAGCTTATACAAGCAGAGCTACCAATCAGCAACAGATGAACTATGGTAGCACCAAACTGGAATGCCTTGCAGTCATATGGGCAGTCACTCTGTTCAAACATTATCTCATTGGAAAAAGGTTCATCCTGATCACAGACCATACAGCCCTCAAATAGTTATTCAACCAAATGGAACCCACTGGAATCCTAGCTCGTTGGATCCTTATTCTTCAGGATTACAAAATCACCATCATCCATAAAGCAGGAAAAGCTCATAACAATATTGATGTACTTTCTCACCAGCCCCAATGAATCAGAAAAAGGGTACTATACCCTAAAGAAAGCCCCTGTGACCATCAAGGAACAAGAAGATCTTATCTGACAAGAACACCAGAAAGCCCACCAAGGACAGACAAGTACAAAAGACAAGATTCGAAAACAATATCTACATTGGCCCCACCTCAGAGTACAAGTCCGAGACACCATTCAGAAATGTGACATCTGCCAGAAGTACCAAGGAAAGAAGAACTATCAAGCCCCTCTGCAACCAATTCCCCTACCTACTCACATCTTTCAAAGATGGAGAGTAGACATAATTGGACCTCTACCAGTTACACCAAGAAGAAACAAATACATCCTTGTATTTGTGGAACATCTGACCAAGTGGCCTGAGGCTTTCCCAATGGAAATCACAGATGCCTTAACTATTGTAGGCCTCCTCCATGGACTCACTCTCAGATATGGACCCCCAGAAGAACTTATCTCTGACTGAGGCATAGAATTCATCAACAACATCATTACAAGTTATGCCTGAATTCACAAGATCCACCTCAAATGAACCACATCATACCACTCTCAGACCAATGGCATGACAGAAAGAATGAACCAGACCATCAAGAAAGGACTTGCCCAAGTCAATCCTACCAATTGGGACCTCTGTTTACCTGAGATCCTATGGGAAATTTGGAACACCCCTGCTGCCTCTACCAAACAGAGGCCATTTGAAATGATGTTTGCCAAGAAAACCAGAACCACTGACCATGAGAATCTCAGAGAGCTCCTCAAGAAGGCAGAATAGTTATATAATCAAGCCCGAGGTCAGATTATCAAAGTCTAAGAAAGACAAAAGAAGTATTATAACCAGAAGCAGAAGGATCAGGAGATCAAGATTAGAGATCAAGTACTAGTTTGGAGAAGTATGATTGAAACAAATTTCATTGCCAAACTGGAACCCAAATGGGAAGGACCTTATCTTATATACAATATTAGAGGAACCAGCATCTATTTAAGAAGTATGGATGGATGAACCCTGAGGACACCAGTACATATCAATTACCTCAAGATATACCTTTTCCCACACCA
This sequence comes from Jimgerdemannia flammicorona, assembly GCA_003990745.1. Taxonomy (NCBI): domain Eukaryota; kingdom Fungi; phylum Mucoromycota; class Endogonomycetes; order Endogonales; family Endogonaceae; genus Jimgerdemannia; species Jimgerdemannia flammicorona. The sequence goes on along the minus strand of RBNI01004966.1, from coordinate 2,212 downwards.
TGAATCAGAGAATTGAGAACTGCCTCCAGACCCTTGTCCTTAGCTTATTTCAATCACTGCCAGTTCCCCTACCCCAATTCTGAGAAGTCAATGGAAACACTCTCCAGAAGATCCAGATTCATCAAGAGAATCTTGTCCTGGCCAGACGATTGCTACAAGTCCACCAACTCCAAGCCCATTATGTAATCAGAGAACAACTGCAGAACCTTTCAGTCTCAGAACAAACATACATCAGAAATACCACAGGACTATCAAGAAGAGATGTTACTGCTGCAGACAGGCTGTACACTCTTTACAAGCGAAACCCTACAGCCCTGATATAAGCACAATTCTCCTGGTATGATATATGAGGAATAAATCTAGCCACCTACCTGAGTATCATCAATGCTGTTGAAGTCCTATTCCCAGAAGAAGAGAAAGAACCCTTAGAATGGAGCAACCATGGTATAGATGATGAAGATAATAGAACAGATATTGATGCAGAAGATGCTTACCCACACTGGAATGATGACTAAAGGACAGTCTGAGGACAGACCATCCTTTAGTGGGGGCTGATGTGACAAACCAAGATGTACCATCCAAATTATACCTTAGCCAGATGATGTGAACAATTAGCCAGATGATGTGAACAATTAGCCAGATGATATGAACATACAGCATAGTAACCAGCAACCATTGCTGTAAAAACTGTATAAATAGCCAGACTACCAGATAAGGTATATCTGTACAGAACCTGCACATCTGTGCTGGACCTGTATACTTGTACTGGACCTGCACAACTTTCCATAAGTAGTAAATCTATAGTTAGCCAGATAGTAACCAGATAGCAACCACAATGTATAAATTACCCCAGAGACAAGAGTGAATAAACCTCAGTCCAAAAGTTGAACACAAACCAAAGCAAAAGTCAATTATCTGATACACTTAGGAGAAATGCCTGCCAAAAGCCACTTGATCCAGGAAGGATTGCAACACTTAGGAGATATGCCTGTCAACGAGCCACTGCCAAGAAGTTGTGAGCTTGGTTCTCTTCTCTTCCACTCCAGTCCACTTTCCAATATAAAGAATGAGTCCATTTTTGATCTGCTTGTCAGATAAGCCTGAAGATTTGCCACCTAAGTTCAAGGAAGAACTTCACCGCCATTTGAAGAAACCCACTGCTTAAGGAATAAGCCGCACTATTGGTTTGCTTGCCAGATAAGCCTGAAGTTTGCCGCCCAAGTTCAAGGAAGAACTTCACTGCCATTTCCCAGTTGATTCAGGAAGAATCCGCACCATCCAAGTTAATTCCCAGTTGAAGCCACCATTTTCAAGTTGTCCGCATTCCCAGAGAACCTGTGCCACCCGAGTTATTATTCCCAGAAGAGCCCGATTCGCGCTGTCCAAGTTGTTTGTTGTTCCCAGTGAGCCAAATCGAGTTATCTGCCAAATTATCAGAATGTCCCGCATAAGGAACCCATCGCGCTACACAGAGATCATCACACAGAGATTGTCGCGCTACACAAATTGCGGCATTCCCAGTTGACCCGAATAAGGAACCCGTCGTGCTACACAAGATTGTCATGCAGAAATTGCATAAGGAGAACCGCTAAATTGCCAGACCATCACCCAGAAATTGCATACTTTTGGAGATCATCATACTACACACAAATTTCTACCAATTCCCAGTTGACCCAAGAAGGGAAAGACACAAATCGCCGCTACACCCAGAGAACAGTCCCAATAAGGAAACCACTCGCAGATATCCAGTTTTGACTATTATACCACTAAATACCAAGAATATTTTGTTGCTTTTAACAAAGTAACTGGGGGCTCAAGCCAAACTACATCAACCCCCAACCTTGTAATTTGCTTCCATTGAGCCAGGCACATTACAATATCCACATCTGGCTTGGCACATCTGGTATAGTATATCTATCTAGCAATCAGGCACATCCAGCAATCATATGGGTCATTTCCCTACTCCTCTTTTTTCATAGCTCTACTTGAAAAGGCTACCTGTACTCTTTTCTCAAGATGCAGCATATTCTCTGCACTTTTTTTTTTTTTTATAGGACCTTTATACTCACCACTTCATTCTCTCATTCTCCAATTTCTTACAGCTCATTTTCTACATACCTTTCTACTTAAAAAGGCTGTCCACACTCTTTGCTCAAGGTACCATTGCAACTATTCTCTGTACTTTTTTTTTTTTTTTTTTTTTTTTTTTTTT
>RBNI01004965.1:0-13202 GCA_003990745.1 Jimgerdemannia flammicorona | reverse complement strand
TTTTCGAATCATATATCGTGGATACAAACCTCCGTTTCTATGGACGATCGACGATCCTGTCCACCATCACCCCTCCCCTTGCCCGCCCTGCTTCCCGGCGCGGTACCGGCGTCGCGCTTGCCGCCCGTCGGACCGAGGTCTGTCGGCCCGGTGAGTTTGAGGAGGTACTGGATCTTTCGACGGTCTCTTACTTCCTGGACTAGGTGAAGGAAGTGTATCAAAGAGAATTAAATACAGTTGTACAGGAGTATATCACTTTACGATGTTGCAAGAAGGCGCAACAGGTTACCTACCCTTAAGTTCGTCGTTTTCCCCGATGACCTGCAACAGCTGCTTTCTGTCGCGCACGACGCAGGCTTGCAACTCGCTCATGGCGTGCTGAAGTTCTGCGATATCACTCATGCGCTGGTTCAGCTCCCATGTCAGGCGGTGTTGTTCCTCGTACGCAAGACGGACAGCGTCGATGCGGGAGAGGGCATCTTGGTAGTCTTTTTCGGATCTTTCTGGCGGCGAGGGGGGTGTATGTGAATTGTCAGCGGGGTTGCAAGTTGGTAGATTCGCATGCAAAGGACGCGACTGACCTATTCTTGCCTTGTAGTACTTGAGAAGGTCCTCTGATAGTGGGAGTGAGTTTATTTGTTGTTGGAAATCGGCCATTGTTTGTGGAAGGTTGGCTGCTGACTCAGCCACCGCATTTTGTTAGGGGAGCGTGAAGGGGATGACGTAGCGCGTATTTGAGATATAATCATGTCCTTTCAAGAGCACCACTGTTTCCAACTTTTGAAAAGAGAAGAGGAGGATGACTAAACTGCTGGTTCATTACTCTGGGACGGAAGAAACACGGGGCAAGGTTATCGGACCAGATAGATAGATGGTCTTATTTCAATACAAAAAGGGACATTGCCAAATAAGTGAATATTATAATTTTACTTGATCAAAAGTCCCATGAAAAATCCTACTCGTCTCTTTCTCGGAGCCCTGTCCCTTGGAGTGTTATACGCCTTCCATCGCTCCAACAATTTTTCCACATCATCGACCAAACCATCCCTACCTACCCCTACAATGGCGTCCTCTGCAACCCGTCCGCTCACCGCAGTCATCCAGAAGGCTCGCAACACCCACACAGCTACCGTCTTTTTCATGCATGGCCTCGGCGACTCTGGCGATGGCTGGGCCCCCGTCGCAAGGGAGCTTTCCCAGTTGCCATCGCTACAGCACATCAAGTGGGTGCTACCTAACGCGTGAGTATCATGTGGTGTGTTCTGTCCATGAAAATAAATTTCACACCCAAGTTGCGTTGGTACTCTCTTTACTAAAAATTATAATAACCCCCAACCTACTTCTTTTCTTGCACAGCCCCATCCAACCCGTGACGCTCAACTATGGCATGTCGATGCCATCGTGGTATGACATCACCTCGCTGGCCAGCCTAGACGAGACTGCGAGTGAGCCGGGTATCATGGAATCCGCCGGGAGAGGTAAGTCCTAGGTTAATCGGTTCGATGGTACGGTGGGACTGGAAGAGCTCCGCGGTTGGGAGGGAGGCTCGGAAACTGTAGGTGGTATACCTGCAGCAGCTAGATATATTTGCGACCCAAGTCGTTTAAGCAAACTTTATGAGTTTTAATACATTCTTACATTTTGATATTCCCATCCCATCCTAGTCTCCAACCTAATCAAAGAAGAGATTGAGACCGGCATCCCCTCCGAGCGGATTGTCGTCGCTGGGTTTTCGCAAGGTTCGTCCCTCCAAAGCCTGACCCAATCAACCAACCACGATCATTGACCAGAATCTCAACCGATGTTTGAACCGATCGAACCGAAACCGCATATAGGCTCCGTCGTGGCCCTCACCATTGGCCTTACGTCGCCGTCCAAATTCGCTGGAATTTTGGTCTTGAGCGGATATCTTCCGCTGAGAAACAAGATATTCACGGTATGTTTGTTGGGGATAGCACTGTTTGGTGCAACATTCGAATACTGCATATGGGAGCATGAGCAGCGAGAAAGAGCCGTTGGGTACTGATTGGAAAGGTTGACCAAGTTTCCACATCTTCGCACGTATCACACTGAAACAATGTCATCTGACCCGAACATCTGGCTCAACTTCGAATCCACACAGCTAGCCTCGGAGGCTAATAAGCGTATCCCCATCTTTCAAGGCCACGGGGACGCTGATGCGGTGGTTAATTACCGCTTCGGCCACCAGTCCTCCAAGGTGCTGCAGGAGAACAACTACGACGTCCGGTTCAAGACATACAGCGGCATGGGTCATTCCACCTCTGACAAGGAGCTGCGCGATGTTGCTGCATTTCTCAAGGAAGTGCTGCCCGAGCAGGCCGCATGAGGGGCGGGGCGTTGGTGGGCGTGGAGGCCGAGAATTGGGAAAGGAGAGGTATGTTGTGGGTGGTAGAGATTTAGGGAGAGAGTATTTTGTTTTGCAGATCGCGTTGTAGAATTGTTGGTTGTGGGGCAGTGGACGATATATACTCGTCCTTGTTCTTCGCGTATTACGGGAAATTTGAGATTAAATCGAAACAGATGTAGAAAAGGCAATGTAATCGTGGGTCAGAGCAAAAGTCGGTTGTAGCCTGAAATATGGAGCGAAAATCTTCGAATTGAATATATATACCACTGCCAAGCCATTCATCAAATAGATGTCCAGTTTACCAAGAGAAAACTGTGAGCCAATTTCAAATTTGAAAAAATCTTAATGCGCCCAGGCTTCTTTTCTTTTTTTTTTTTTCTGATAGAATTCTTGAAATTAGAAGCTATGTAGGCAATACAATGCGATCATTCGCGAACGATTTCTGTAGGCAATAATCTGCTCGCCAATTTCCTAATCGCATCTGGTTCTTTCCGTTCCCGATGTTTCCGCCTTGGGCGTCTTTGTTTGGGGACTAACATAAAAAACACCAGAATGATGACATTTGTAAATGGGAATTCAATGTGTACTAACCAGTTACACCATCCGAAGTGAGATCCGTATGAAGACTCAGCTCTTACCTTTCCTGGGAGGGGGAGGCGGGGGCATTTCCGGGGTGTCGACCAAATGTTTCATATACTCTTCCATGATAATACCTATACGCATGTCCGCGTGAAAATATGAGAACGGATTTGCGGGCGCGGAATAACGAAAATCAGAAAACGCAACACACCCATTGCGATCAACGCCGATCCACCCATCGAGCGGAACAGTTGTTCATTGTCCGAGACGCTCGCGAAGTGGTGGCTGGCCACTTCGTGGATTGCGTGCAAGAGGTCCTGCGTGTTTATGGGGCAGGCAGAGGCATGTGTTGGTGAGGAGGGGAGGCATGGAATTCGTGTAAAATTAAGGACAAATTTCCTCAAGCATTACCAGGGAGGGTAGTTCTTTGGCAGCTGGATGTCAAAGAAGACAAAAAGAGGGCGTTTTTCAGAACAAAGTTGGGATAAGGGAGGAAACGTGGATGGACATATCAACACAAATTACCCTCTAATATTTCTGCACCGTCCCGAGTCTCCGGCACGACGTCTTCGACATCCTCAATCTCCTTCTGACTGCTCGAAGATGCGCTATCGTCGGATCCGGACTCGCTCTGCGATACAACGTCATCGATGTCGGGGTTGTCAGTGGACAGCTTACGCCGTTTACGTTTCCTTTCCTGGAACTGTACCAAAACCCCCTGACTGATGAGGGATTCGTATAGCTGTTTTATGTTTGCAATCGGTCGAGGTGATTTGGAAGACGACATGGGGTGTTGGGGGAGGCGGAGGGCTTCCCCCTCGCTTGCTTCCTCGGTTCCCTCGCTTACTTTCCCAGTCCCCTCGTTTACTTTCTCGGTTCCCTCGTTTACTTCCTCGGTTCCCTCGCTTGCTTCCTCGGTTCTCTCTCTTGCTTCCCTGGTTGTCTCCCTAGTTACTTCCCCGGTTTCCTCGCTTGCTTCACTAGTCTTCTTCCTTGTCCTTCTCTGCACCTCGCTTGCTTCTCCGGTTCCCTCCTTTGCTTCTCTGGTCTCCTTCCTTCCTGTCCTTCTCTGCACCTCGCTTACTTCTCCGCTTCCCTTCCTTGCTTTCCTGATTTCCTTCCTTTCTGTCCTTCTCTGCACCTTGCTTGTTTCTCCGGTTTCCTCTCTTGCTTCTCCGGTTCCCTCCATTGCTTCTTCGATTTCCTCTCTTGCTTCTCCGGTTCCCTCCATTGCTTCTTCGATTCCCTCCATTGCTTCTCCAGTTCTCTCTCTTGCTTCTCCAGTTCCCTCTCTTGCTTTTTTGGTTCTCTTTCTTGTTTTTCTAGTCTCCTTCTTTCCTGTCCCTCTCTGTATCTCGCTTGCTTCCCCGGTTCCCTCCCTTGCTTCCCCGGTTCCCTCCCTTGCTTCTCCGGTTCCCTCCCTTGCTTTCCCAGTTCTTTCTCTTGCTTCTCTGATTCTCTTCCTTGCTTTCCCGATTCCCTCCCTTGCTTCCCCGATTCCCTCCCTTGCTTCCCCGGTTCTCTCCATTGCTTCCTCGGTTCCCTCCATTGCTTCGCCGATTCCCTCCCTTGCTTCCCTAGTCTCCTTGCTTCCTATCCTTCTCTGCATCTCGCTTGCTTCTCCAGTTTCCTTTCTGATCTCCTTCCTTTTTGTCCTTTTCTGCATCTTGCTTACTTCTCCGGTTTCCTCCCTTGCTTCCCCGGTCTCCTTCCTTCCTGCCCTTCTCTGCGCTTCGCTTGCTTCCCCGGTTTCTTCCCCGGTTTCTTCCCCTGCTTCGTTGGTCTCCTTCCTTCCTGTCTTTCTCTGCTTTTGTTTCTTAACTCTACCCATGTGCTCTGCAAAAAAGGGGGGGTGATCGTTTGGCAGTCACAGACGTAAATGTGTGCTAAGCCACATCCGTGACCTGACAACAAATAATTTGCACATGGTCCATGCTTCATTATTCTAACGTACACAAACACTCTTAAATTCAACTCTCTACCATATGTTTAATATCCCCAAATATTTCATTGCGTGACTTTACCGAAGACACGACAACTTGTCTAACGATCACAGAGATATTCGCGAGACGAATAAACGGTTAGGTTCGAATTAGCCGCAAGTAAATGGTGCGAGGATCGCAAAAAGTGGCAACAAGACAAAAGGAAGAGATACAGAAAGGAAGAGTGTGATTGTACAAGAAAACTGTTGGGAAGAGAGACTATATGGCACTTATGTTCGTTTTTAGGGTCGCAAAGACTGTAGATGACATGGAAAAGCGAGGTATACAACCGAAATTGTCCATTATTTGATTGTTTAGATCTGTATGAAATAGGCACACGGTATGTCAATAATCGCGGTGATAATAACAATGAGACTCGAAGCCCGAATTTTTAGTATTATCCTCTCCCTCAAAACTCATTACACGACAAAACCCAAGCTCGACTGAGCCCAAGATAAAAATAATGATCAATGAAGAGTTAATTTTCATACCTCATCGATATTGAAATCGAAGTCAATGTCGTCCTCAGACTCGCCAAACTGTTCCGTTTCGTTGATTTTGGCCGTCTCCGGCAACTCGCCGTATGCCTTCAGGTTACGGGCCTCGTCGGCGGTATACTTGAGGATGACGTCTGCTTTCTCGTCCTGGTAGTCGCGCAGCGAGATGAGGATGATGTCGCCTTGGTTGATCCAGACTTTTTTTCGGAGCTTGCCGCGAATGTGCGCTAGCCGCTTCTCGCCATCGAAGCACTGCGCCTCCAAGCGACCGTTGCCGAGCATCTTGATGACCTGGGCATATTCTGGGGTTTGGTTTGAATGGCGGGAGTTGAAATGAGTCACAGAGCTTTCGCGTTTTTCAGCCACCGAGATCCCAGGATCCGCGACTTGCTCGTTTGCATGGAGGTTAGATATGTCGATGCAGAGAGCGTAGTTGGTTACCTTGGCCATCTTCCTTGAAGATCAGCTCTCTCTTTTCAGATTCGTTCTCATTCTTTCCGCGTCTCCTGTTTTTTCCTCCCTGTGTGTTAAATGGATCAAGTGGGGCATTAAGGGAGAGCCTGCGTTCGGCGAGTAAAGGGAAGGTTGTCCACACACCTTTCCTTTGTTCTTGGGCATTGTTGCTCGGGTGGGGTAGCTTTGTATGCAAGAAGCTCGAGGGGTTTTTTTTATAGGAATTGCTGTCCGCAGCACGGGGGCCGACACATGATTGGGCTGGAACCTTGACGTCACCTTAGGATATACACGCACCCATCCTTGGCCTGGTTTATTGCGCCTCGCCATGTGGTACGCAAACATCTATTTTCCCGTCCAGGCTGGCTCCATCGACGGCACAGACACAGAACCCCACGACAATGCCATAGCCCGTGCTCAAGCTGCTACCTGTTGAGTATCATCCCGTCTTGTCTGACCTCAATCACGCCTTATTCCTGACCTTCTTTCCGACCTCCGCCTCCTAGACCGACCGCCTAAGGGTCTCCTCACTGACCCAGCCAGAACTATCTTTGTTGGCCGACTGAGCCTGGACTCAACGGAAGGTGGTGCATCCCCAAAAAGCAGCATTGCATATGATATCTTTGTCGAGTTCTGGAAATAACCTGTTTGAAATTTCCACACCCGTTGTCCGCCAGACATGCTCCGTGCGGCATTCGAGCGCTATGGCGCCATAAATGATGCCAAAGTGATTCGCAATTTTGGTTGGTGAAATTTTCTCGATTGGTGTGCGCCGAGTAGATTATGTTTGGGCGACATATCCTGACCCATTAACTGTCGCAGTGACTGGCGACTCGCGCGGATACGCTTTCATTGAATTCACGCACGAGCGATCCGCACAGGATGCTTTCAGGGTATGCATCTATGGTAGCCAACGGACACGTTGATCGCTATTTTTTAAGTCGTTTTTCTTTTCCTTTGTATATCAATTTTTTTTTTTTTTTTTTTTTTTTTTTTTCTTTTGCAACCAGTCAGCAAATAAAACCATCATCGACGGCCGAGAAATTCTGGTAGATTACGAGCGAAGCCGCATCATGAGCGGGTGGGTTCCGCGGCGATTGGGTGGTGGGTTTGGCGGGCGCAAAGAGTCGGGACAGCTCAGATTTGGAGCGAGGGATCGACCGTTCAAAAAGCCGTTGTAAGTATTTGGATGCGTATTGTCTTTGGCGGTATCACCTTCCTCAAATGTGGTAGCCTCGTTGGCATTTTTCTCACTTCCGCACACTACTGATAGGAATATCAACGAGGACAAACTCATGCCCGAGATCACATCCAACCAGCGGCACCCGGACTGCTGGCGGTCCGCCGCCAGGCCCGACATCACCACCCCAACCTCTCGTGACGAAACGACGACATCGCGTCCTGACGAGGTTCCGCCTCGACGATCGTCTGTGTTCGATCATGGGAACCACGATCGTCGCCACTTTTCATTGCACGACGATCGTCCACGCGATCGGTACCAGTGGAGACCCTCGGAACGAAATCTGCTCGACCCCTCCGGCGTTAAGGGGGACCGTGATCGCGAGGGGCGGTATCATGATCTGGATGTCGAGGTGGATGTTACGGTGCAAGGAGACAGGAATGCGCGCGGTGCGATGGAGCTTGAGGACCGTGATGACGATCGTGCGCTGAGGAGCCCGCGGACGACGGCGTGGGATCTGGAGGAGGGCCGACATCGTGAGCATCAGGGGAGGCGGGAGAAGGATCGGAGGAGTCGGAGTCCGATGAGGGAGAAGCAGAAGCGGGATGAAATGGGAAGAGAGAGGGAGGAGAATAGAGAAAAGCAAAGGGAAGGGGGTAGAGAAAGAGAAAGGGAAAGGGAGAGGGAGAGGGAGAGGGAGAAGGAGAGGGAAAGAGATAGAGACAGACGGAGGGAGGGAGACCATCGTCGGCGAGACGGCGAATACCCGGAGTACCGCCAGGAACACCGGGAGCACCGGGAGCATCGAAAACACCGGGAGCATCGGGAGCATCGGGAGCATCGGGAGCATCGGGGGCGAGGAGAGGAGCGCGACAAGCGACCGAAGCAATGACTTAAACTTTTGGTTGTTTATTTTGCATTTTCGGTATCGCATTTCAACTATAAAGACATTTATACGAGCTTTGTTCTCAGACGGGCGGATGGTATTTTTTGTAAGAAGATATATTCTTTGCAACGTCATCATTGTGACGTCATTGTTAGGAGTGGGTGATGCAAGCGTGGATTATTATCGATGTGAGACTACGCATCCAAGGCTCCTCCTCTTTTCGTTAAATATCGTCCAAGTAAATCAGACGCCATGAAGTAAGTATATCCATCCGCATCCATCGGCGTGAATCATCCATCCGTACCGGACCAGCACCGACAATTTATCAACATTGCACGCCGCCGTATCCATCATCACCCAATGGGCCGACGAATGACTTGGTCGAAATCACCTACACCCGATTCCAACACCGTCGACCGTTGGCGAACTACTTGGCAGAGTGAATGGGATTGCTTGACATGGAGCACGATAGGACAGTCACGAGGCAGTGCCCGAATATTTACTGGACATCACGGAATTTGTGGGATTGGCGAACACTACACCTCTCGCCATCCAATCGTCCTCACCAAACCCAACCCACATCGCCTTTGCTCGTAGGATTGAGACCTGCTCGTTCTCTGGTTACAAGATCTACCCCGGTAAAGGGAAGACCTTCGTGCGCATTGATAACAGGGTATGCTTTACCTATTATTACACTAACTTGAACCCAAGAGCGGCACACTGGTTGGGGTTGTTAGCGTGAGTTTGAGGCTCAAAAAAGTGAATGGAAGACATTGTGGTCACATGGATAGATCTGGACTGTTTCGCGTGCGGGCAGCTCATGGAAGGTGGAATTAATCATATTTGTCGGGAGGAAGCGGTTGAGACGGCTATGGCTATCGAAACTATGACCGCGCCTCCAAAATGAGTCCTCGACACACTACACGCGCATTGCTCTAATCTAACCCCCACACCGCCCCCTTCAGTCTTTCCGTTTCGTCAATGGCAAGAATGAGTCCTACTTCCTGCAGCGCCTCAACCCTCGCAAGATCAACTGGACGGTCGTGTATAGGCGCATGCATAAGAAAGGTATCACGGAGGAGGTGGCCAAGAAGCGCTCCCGCCGCACCGTGAAGCACGAGCGCGCTGTTGTCGGTGCCTCGTGGGAGGCCATCCGCGCTAAGCGTACCCAGAAGCCCGAGGTCCGCGCCGCTGCGCGTCAGACCGCTATTCGGGAGTCCAAGGAGAAGAAGAAGGACGAGGCGGCCAAGAAGAGGGCCGAGAAGGCCAAGGTGCGTGGTGTGGATTTTGGGTCAGAGTTGTAGTGGGGTGGTGGTGAAGAGGATGTGCGGGCGTGAAAGGGGAGAGTGGGGAGGAAAGGGAGAGAAGGGAGTGGGAGATTTCGGTTGGGAAAAGACGAACGGGCGTGAGAGTTGCATGTATGCGATGGGCAGGGGAAATGTTGGCAGGTATCAGTTTCCAGGGGAGTGTTATTGTGGCCCGACCTATGGCGGATTATTATTGAGACTCAGAAAGCTCAGTTAGAATCTTGATCTCATCTGACACCATTACTTGTCTCTCATTTTTCATTAGACCGCTGGTGCCGCCGCTAAGGGCCAGAAGATCTCCAAGCAGGGTGCCAAGGGCGCCCAGCCCAAAGTTGCCGCCAAGAGCCGCTAAAAAATGACCCATAATTCGGCGTCGTGTGCGTGTTGTGCTTTTCCCTATTTCTTGAAATAAACCAAAGGACGGGATTCCCCTTCACGCTCTTGGATTCACTATGAATATTGCAACGATTGTGTGCTGGTCCAGGATAATATGATGACACGGTGTGGTTGGCTGGATGTGGGTTATAATAACGCGGATGTATCGACGGACGCACTCTGCGGTAAATTATCGTTGGTACCTTTTGTCATGATCCATATGTATGACTTCTCTGACTCCAACCTGGCAAATAGAAAAAAAAAAAGAAAAAAAAAAAAACCGGCGCCTCTTGCCACACACCGTCGCTGACGGCGCCCCAACTATATAATGAAGGGTATTTGATAAACCTGTTTGCAAGAACTCTCATAACCCAGCTGTACATGGTCACTCTTCACTATCAAGTTTTGTAGAAACGCCTGTCGACGAAACGGAATGGCCCCATAACTCACAAATCTATGTAATCTTACTCCCAACTTGAATATCAAACAAACCGTGAATATACCGAGAACCACCTAAAGCAAAATGTTCGTCCGCCGACTTGCAAACGCCGATACCAAAAACATAAATATAACATATAGTCCGTCCCTTTTAAACCGTTCGCGATCAGTCTACCTCTACAGTCCGCCACAATTTACTCTATCATACTTGGCCCGTATCACGCCAACCGACATAGCGGACCTTCTAGCTAGGTGTACTCGTCCGAGGTCTCCAGATCTTCGATTTCTATCTTCACGAGATGCTTGCCCGGAATCATCACAAGGCCGACTTGGCGTTTTTCCTCTGCAATGGTGGGTGGGTGGCGAGAAATAACAGAGCTGAGTTTCGGCGTGAAGAAGGCTATTCAAACTCATTCTCCCCTCTATTCACAAAAAAAAAAAAAAAAAAAAAAAAGTCTTACGCCCACTGAATTCTTCGGTGTGCGCCAAGATGACGTTGCGTTCCTTGTCCGTGCACACAAATGTGCCGAGAAAGACACGACCATCCGAGGCATGCACACGCGCCTTCAGGTTCAGGTACGATCGCAGCCTCGCGATGTTTTGCGTGTCCCTGGGCATCGTTAGTTCCGCTGGTATTGAGGATCGAAGTGTGTCATATGTTAATAAGCCACCGACTCGTGACGTCATATAATCACTTTCCGCCGATAAAATGTGTGAGACGTTCGGCCCATGCTTTGACACCCGCGGGCCATAATTTGCGAATAAATAAAAGCACATTGTTGTAATTCAGAAAATATTTATAATTTCCAGTCGTAAAAATGGTGTACGGGATGAGTTTTTTTTTTCTTTTTTTCTACTGGGCTTTCGCAATGGCAGACGTGACTCAAATGAGTGGCTTGTGTCACGTGGAGACGACTCAAGACGAGTCATGACTGCTCCCTCGACACTATATATATCTCTCTCTATATACCTTAGATACATACAAAAATGCCCGCATCCATACCCCAAGCCACTCCATCGACAGATCACGCACCCGCTACGCTCGCCCAACCCGCGGAGCCCACGACTTTCCCGCCGCTGACGAGGCAAGACGTGCTGAACTGCTCCCTCTCGTCCTGGTACGAGACTTTCCGGCAGGTTACCTTCAAGAGCAAGGTCATGCGGCTGTCGCAAGAGTTTGTAGACTACTTGAACGCCGACAGCATATTTCTGCCGGACGATGGGTGAGTGCGCGGGGTTTACCGGGGTTTTTGCCGTAGGGAGGGAGAGGTCGCAATCGCGGGGGTTAATTGACGGATTTGCCAAATCGATTCCTCTTCATGATTACCGCAGTCATCTCGCACGAGCCACGGTCAACGAACTTGACGACGACGACGACGACGAGGAGCCGACAAATTTCGACGAGGGCGATGACGATGGCGCGCCGGTAATGACCAGATCTATATTTTTGTATCCGTATTTCGTTCGAAAGGCGTCGCCAACTTTATGCGTGTCATGCTCTGCTATAGGACAACACGCCGCATTTCCCCGAAGTCGAAGAACAGATCTGGCAGGCATTGAACGAATTCGACGGGGCTATCTTTCCGAAACTGAATTGGAGCTCACCAAGGGTACAATATCATGACCGTACTTTACCCAGCTTTTAGCATATGCGTGTTGGCCAATATGACCTGTCCCTTCACCCATCCACTTCTCCCACGTCCCTCAGGATGCCGTCTTCATCACAGCAACGCAGAGCCTCCGCTGCGCGTCGCCCTTCGATGTCTTCCTGCTCCTTAAGAGCTCCGATTTCATCAACCACGACTTGGACCATGCGTTTGACGACTGCACCGACGCCGACGGATCGGATACGCTGGGTGTTGGGTACGACCTCGTACTGCGCAAGTGGCACGACCTGCAGCCATCCATGGAGTTCCGGTGTTTCGTGAGGGATGGGGAGCTCGTCGGTAGGTGGTGTGGGTTTTCTGGTGTGTGTGTGTGTGGGGGGGGGGGTTTCAGATATTTAGAGTGATAATGTGGGTACAAGACTCGTTTAATTAATTTTTTGGGTTGCGGGTGCAGGGTTATGCCAGCGCGATATCAACTACTATGAGTTCCTGGCGGACATGCGCGAGGAGATCGAGGACAAGATCGACGAATTCTTCGAGGACAAAGTGCGGGACAAGTTTCCGAACCGCAACTGTGCGTATCGCTCGTTCGGCTTTTCGCAAGGCGATGCCTTTTTTCAATACCTTCGCTAACACGCAAAGACTTCCCTATCCCAGATGTCTTCGATGTCTACCTCTCACGCGACCGCCGGAAAGTCTACCTCGTTGATTTCAACCCATTTGGTCCTATGACGGACAGCCTCCTCTTCCACTGGGATGACATACTCAGCGGTTCGTTTTCCCCGTCCCTCCTTACGTCCCTGCTCACCACGTGCCCATCTTATCCTTATTCTCACCTAAACCCTTAACTTCCATATCCCCTTCAACTTATATCCACCCTCCAGTCAACGCTACGGACCGGCCGTCCCTCCTTCTAATCGGCTCGCAGATGGAGTCCAACATGCGATCGCGGAGCGGGCCGGCCTTCTCGTTCAATATGATGGCAAAGGACCTGGTGGAGTTGGGTTCTGGCCGGACCCTCGCCGAGTTCGCCGAGCAGTTCCAGCGCGCTATAACCATTGCAGGGCAGGAGAGCAGCGACGAGGAGGGGGAGGGGAATAGCCGAGGGGCGTGAGTGGGGTTTTGCGGGAGAGAGGGGGAAGTAGGGATGAATTGTGCCAATGGATAATGTATTAAATAAGATTGGTTTTTGTTGAGCAAGAGGAGATTCGGGAGATATTGGCGATTCTGTGTGTTTTGGGGAAGGGGGGGGATGAATTATATATGCACATCATCCAACAATACAAATGAAATAACAACCGACACTAAGCTAATAAGAGAGCTACGATAGATGGCACTATCGAACATTCGCCCCGATCCCCCAACAATGGTAATTGTAATTTCCTATCACCGGTCCTTTAGCGCGACATACGCTCACTCCCCAATCAAATCACCTCCCTGCCGGCTGCCGAGTACGCTTCCGCGGCTGAGTTGACGTCTCGTCGCCCTTGTCTGGGATAATGGGGAAAAATAAAATAAAATAAAATAAAA
>RBNI01004964.1:0-13204 GCA_003990745.1 Jimgerdemannia flammicorona | reverse complement strand
CCCCCCCCAACACCCACCATCTTTCCCATTATCCGGCCTTTAACTTCTGACTTGTACTTTGGAGACTCCAAAGGACCTCTTCCCACGTGCGACTTCAATCTTCTTCTCTCACGGATGCTAGCGTTTTAGCCACCTAAATCACCCTCAATTCCTCCTGCTCCACTTCTCAGACCTTTGGTTCTTCGTGCAATACCATCTTCTATGTTGTGATGCCATCGCACAACTTAGACTCCCCCGTAACCCAACAAAACAACATAAACACTCGATCGAACTTCGTTGGTCGCACTCTCATCTCCGCCCACGCTCGAAGAAAACATCAGCTGAGAACTTTGTCAGAAATAGCGAAAGAGACATTCCTGGCTGTTCGCACCCCATTCATAGCGTCCATTCTATAATTTCTCCACTTGTACATTATCACTCAAGGGACATTTTGTGTGGCACATACCCTCGTTCGTAGCTCTAAAAAAGACACTTTTTCGGAAGTTCCTTTTCCGCCCTTTCTTTTGTACATAGTATAATATCTTTGCTCTCCTGCACACACACCTCGACACACCAGCGTTCTACACCAACACACGCACCACAATGAAAATTGCCATAAAATCCCGACCCCAAAGCCAGCAATACACACGTACCACGCGACCCTCCATCACCGGTCCCATCGGTGGCCACGCCGGTCCAAGCATGACGATTTTAAACGACTCCTCGTTGCGACAGCAGCATCAGGCGGACACGCAACGAGCCGCGAGGGAGTGGATAGAAAGCGTGCTGAGGATGAGGCTGCCAAGCGAAGATTTGCACGTGGCGTTGATGGACGGCGTCGTGCTTTGTAGGTAAGTCGAGGAGTTTCAGGCATAGCAAGGGGAGAGAAGAGAAAAAACTTGCGAGGCGGGACAAAGCGGTCGTGAAGGGACGAAAGGAAAAATAGAGGGCTCGGAGAAGTGACCAAGAGGCGTCTATATCAAGTGCAATTGTGTGGGTTAACCGAGCGAAACCCACTTTCATCGGGATGATTCGCTATCAGAATCTTCTAACCCAATTATTCTCAAATTGTTCGTATTCGTATATTACAGGGTGATAAACGTATTACGGCCGGGCATGATACAGATAATCGGCACGAAAGATCTACCTTTCGTGAAGGTAAGATTGTGAAAAAAGAAAAAAAAAAAAAGAAAATTAGTGGATAGAAATGATATGATTTGATAGAAATGCGGGAAAGGAAATTTACATGTTGGAAACGATATGCACGCGCGCACTGTCGGATGGGGTCGCTGAGAAGCAACAAGGCCAAGACGTGAGGGAGGGTGTCACTGCTTGGATGGCTTCGAACCCAAAGGAGAGCCACGGCGGCAAATTTCGACTCTTTCCAGAGATATCGCATCATTATTCATATTCAAATATATATTGCTTGTTGATTTCGAATATATCACAGATGGAGAATATTTCTAATTTTTTGCTCGCAGCTCATGAGGTGAGGCGCAGTTATTGAGGTTATTTAGTATGATTATTTAGTATGAATAATTTGCAACTTTATTGACTTGATTTCGTCTATAGCTGGGATTACCGAACTCAGAGTTATTTCAGACGGTGGATCTGCACGAGGGTAAAAACATGACAGCGGTACGTACTTTAACGATTTGGTCACAAATCTGTACAAGCGTCAAGTTTATAGCTAATATATGCACTTTTCACTATAGGTTGCCCACACAATTCTTGCCCTAGGGCGACTTGCAGCTGGCGAATACACTTCAATGTCGAGACGAAGGGTATCACAACCCGAAAACGTCGCCCGACAGATGGTAGATCCCGCGCCGCGAATGTCGGTGGATTCGCCGCGAACATCATCAACAGATTCCTTTCGACGGATAATGAATCCGCATATACAGGCGCCGGATCCACCAATACCGAAATCACCACAGCGCTCTCCTTCACTAGCGCACCGGTACCTCCCGTCACGGTTTGGTTTTGGAGGTACGAATGCCGAGAAGGATTTGGAAAAGGGGAATGACGAAATGACAGTGAGGGTAGAGCGGAATCGAAGCGATACCCCGCCGGTTTTGGAATTGTCTCTCAATTTACTTCCGCCCGAGCCCGAACAACAGTTCACGGAGCGGCTGACGGATATACTCAATCAAAATCAACCCGGCCGAACGCGGTTGACTGACCGGGAGTCTAACCGGCGCGTGCGGAACATGCCATCAGCGCCGTCGTTGGGATTATCACCCAGTAGCGAAATGGACATTAATGCCACTTCAAACTTCACGGATTACGCAAATAGTCTTTCGTACGGGTCGCAGGCTCCTCGGATACATAGGGGTGGCCGCATGAATCCCAGTCATGTGCCGCGAGAGCGGGAGAGGGATAGTGAGAATCTCCCACAGTACCGACATGTAAGGGACATCTTCGCATCTATGAAGATTGACGGCGAGGATCCTATTTCTCGCACCGCCTCAGCACCACCCGTGTCTCTAGCGACACAACTTTCCTCACCGTCGCGGTCGACAGATATTATCCAAACGGCGGAAACCCTTCAAAATGCCTTCCGCTCAACCCGGCCGGCCTCCCCGACACCCGACCGTCCTGATGAAATGAGCATCGGCGAAGCGGGTGATTTTCTCAACCTTGGCCGTCGGCGCTCTATCCGTTCCATCGCCGAATCAATTCCCGAGTCAATTCCTTCGATCCCTGACGAGGACGAGTTTGAAGACTATGACCCGCACCCTACCTCCAACACCAACACCAACCCCAACCCACCCCACCCGCCCTCCACTCCCACCACTCCGAGCCCTACCGTTCGATCTTCCTCATCACCCGCCCCCCCCCGAACGAGTGCCGTGAACCGTAACTCAGGTCAACGCGGAGCGATGGTCATCCAGACTGATGCACCGCCTCGTTCTACTGGCACACCGTCTTACCCGTCTACTCCGACCAAGTCCCCCACCGACAGTGGCTACGGCACCACGGGCCACCGCCGTCCGCCTTCCAGTGGTTCGTCATCTTCGCGACCCGTCACACCCGAACGACACGAACACTCTGACCGACTCGACAAATCGCACTCGTTGAGCACTACTTTTCCTGGGAAGCGTACTCCGGCCAGATCTAGACTTCCGAATCACATGCGGTATCAGGATAAGCAGCAGCACGAACCACCAACTCCCGTCCCAGCATCATCAGCATCGACCCCAATACCATCGCCATCAGGGTCTACGCCCATGAGCAAGGCAAAGAAGATGGGAAGTATGGGAAAGGCTGACGGAGCGCAGAAGGAACGGCTGGTTCTGACCGCTGAGGATGGGACAGTGAGGGCACAATATGTATGTATTATATTCATGCTAGTGCGCCTTTGGGTAAAAAGAGGATGCGGAGTGAACAAGTGTGCGTTAACGCGAACGGGCTGTAGGCCATTGCTCTGCCGTATATGTTTCCAGTCGTGATTGTTGTTCTCGCGTAATAAGCTTTTTGTCTTCACCCAGCAACTCGGCGCCTGCATTGGTAAAGGCCAGTTTGGCGCAGTCTACAAGTATGTATTATCTCCATATATATATATATTGGGTTGTTTTGTTATATAGGCCTCAATGTCTGATCTTTTATAAACAATTACGTAGAGCTTTAAATCTTAGTACTGGGGAGATGGTGGCTGTCAAACGTATCAAGCTCGAGAAGAACCAGGTTGACGAGATTGACAGCTTGATGCAAGAAGTCGACCTCCTCAAATCCCTGCTCCATCCCAACGTGGTCAAGTACGAGGGTTTTGTCAAGAGCGACGGATTTTTCAGTATTATCCTCGAGCTTGTGGAGAACGGTTCGCTCCTGAACACGCTCAAGGGATTCGGGAACTTCCCCGAAAGGCTCGTTGCATCGTATTGCATCAAAATTTTGGAGGGACTCGTGTTCCTCCATGACAACCAGGTCGTGCATTGCGATCTCAAGGCGGCCAATATTTTGACGACTAAAAACGCCAACGTTAAGCTGTCGGATTTCGGTGTATCGCTGAACCTTAAGCTTCGCGAGGCGGACACCGGGTCGGTGGCTGGTACACCCAATTGGAGTAAGTGTGATATGAAATGATGGTATTGCTCCTTTTTTATATTGTGATCATCAAAGTTTGGTTTAACCGGAATCGCGAATGATTTTCTCCTATGTAGTGGCGCCCGAAGTGATCGAGCTGAAGGGGGCATCGACCAAGTCTGACATTTGGTCAGTATTACCTGAAATCTTTTCAACTTTGAATAGATTTCATGTAAAAATTGAGTTTACCGTATTCTGACTCCTTTCTCTGGCCCATCGCGATTTATTATAACACAAATAGGAGTCTTGGGTGCACTATTATCGAGTTGTTGACGGGTAAACCGCCATATTCGGACCTGATACCGATGTCAGCTCTCTTCCGCATCGTCGAGGATGAGCGCCCGCCCCTGCCTGCGAAAATTTCTGACGTATGTATGAGCGATATCTATTGCACAATGCATTGGGATAATTGTGCGAAATTTTACTTAAATGGTACATGCTGTCTTCGAACTTGTAGGATCTGGAAAACTTTTTGATTTTGTGTTTCCAAAAGAATCCAGAAGACCGACCAACAGCACGCCAGTTGCAGGAACACGATTGGATTACCAAAAACCGGGTCGCTAAGGTAGGCGAAATGGTTAAGCTTAGATATGGCTAAGCTTACCACGTATAGGTTCAATCGAATGGTCATGTGCTGACGCCTGTGGTGCGATATCAATCCCGCAGGACAATATTCCCCAGTTACGCCGCCAGACGACAGCTCCTGAAATCAAACCGCTGAGGGACTACGACGGCAGCTTCGGCCGAGGAAGCATGGCCTATGGCCATTCTAACCGGTCCGTAGGAAGTCTGCCGCTTCATGACGACCAATCGTATACATACAATGATGATGAACCGGTGATTCCGGGTACTCCACCTTATCCTGGCAACACCCCCCCGACACCGTCACAATTCCGAGATTATCCGATTTCGTTTGCAGGTGGTACTCCGCCGCCACGAAGCAACTCAGCCTCTGCCCAAAGCGTCCATAGCTCGCATGCCGGTGCGACGCCACCACGGAACAACTGGTTCGTTCATAATGGTACGCCACCACGTGGTGCGTTCAACCAGTCACAGCAGCACGTCCGAGCGTCGCTGTCTGGTGATCATTTCAGACCGCCGCTTGAGCATCGGTTCATAAAGACCTCATTTGCCAAGGCCATGGAATGCAAATTGTGCTCACAGCCTATAAAGAAGAACGCTCTGTTCTGCGAAGGCTGCCACTTGATTTGCCACGATCGGTGCAAGCATAATACGCGGTCTTGCACTGTCGGGTCTACGTATCTTCAGCCGTTGAACGATGTTACTCAGTCGAGTCCAGTTCTGTCCCCCATATATGTACCATCACCGGTCCCGGACTCACCCCCGAGTACTCCACGCAACTCGACATCTCTCTCGTCGCGGAGCAGGATACGCAAAGCTTCTGCGGAATTCTATACGTCCGTAGCGGCACAACCTCCCGTTCCTGCCCTTCCCTTTGTACCCCAACCGTCCGTGTCTTCGTCCTCTTCCGCTCTCATACAGCGGACACGCAAAATCTCCAAAGTATTCAGCTCGGTCACCTCGGCGACACTGGGAAACACCCTTAAGGATTTAGCGACCAGAAATCGCAGCCGCGAGCTGTCAGATACGGTATCTATGATGGCTGAGGGACATTACAGCAACTATTCTGGCTCTACATATCGCTTAGATGAACGTTACACCGACGCGCTTGTAGATGAACCTCCTTCGTTCACAACGCCACCACCCTCCAAGCGGTTCGGGTCCACGTCCTCGGTCGCTTCATACCACTCGGCTCTTTCGCTCTCCGTGAACCCGAACATGGGTGATGAGGTCAATGCGCCCAGTACCCCGCGCCTTGGTAATTATCTTACTCCCACCCCGACGAACCAGCCCCCTTCATCGGAATCCTCCCGCAACTCCTCAGAGGCCGATCGGTTCAAAAAGCGGGCAAGTAACAAGGGGCGGGGTCCGAATGGAGAGGACTGCGTGATCTCGTAACATGTCGTGAGCTAGTCATGAATTGTTAAGTCACTGTGTAAATCATATCATTTCGCCTCATTTTCATTTTCATTTTCATTTTGCATTTTTCTTTTCTTTTTGTCGAGTTCATTTCTGTTTTGTGTTTCGGGATGATTATCATACCCCTATTACTTCTTGTTTTATCCTGTTTATTATTATATATTTTTGAAATTATTTGTGGTCAGGATCTATTCACACAGCTCCCCCCCCCCTTTACTACATAGTATCATCTCTTTCCCATTTTCAATCTCAACCCTTTCAAACCTTCGAACATTAAGTACCTCACGTCCTATAGAACCTATTCAATCAGTATAATCCTCACACCACTGCGTTTTATTCCCCTGCATTTCCATCAAGTAACCGTGCGGAAGGATTGTAATACATCAATAATAGGCAGTACTAAGCATTGCTAAAGCTACTATTTTCTGCATGACTCTAAGGTCCCCTCAAGCAATGGCCGAAGGAAGATCCTTCGGACGCCAATTCTATATAAATTGTTTCAGCAACTACAAACAATGCGACAATATGATCGTCTCGTGAATGGAAACAATCTACTTCCTCTTTATCAAAGCGCGTTTTCCTTGGCCTAAATAAAACGATTGGCCAAAATTGTGTCAAACCATTGCAAATCACACGAATAACGACCACCGTGACCAAAAAACATACCCTTCTTCGGCGTCCCCTTTCCTCTTCTCTTCCTCCTCGCAATCTCATCCAACCGTTCCTTCTCCTCCAGATCCACCAGTCCCAGATCCGGATAAGCGGCCTTCACATCCCGGAAGTGCAGTAGTTTCTGCGGATAGTAGCTCGTCAGCACCGGGCCTAGGAGACGCCCGCGCAACACCTTGTTGCCTGTTCGGGCATTTGTCGGATTGTATAAGTTGTCGAAGAGCTTGCACGAGAGTTGGGCGAGCCTCTGGAGTGTTGTCGAGGGTACTGCTGCTGCCATGTTTTGTTGCTAGAGAGTTCTGTGAAGGGGTTAGGTGACGTCACCGTTGTTGTGATTTTCGCCACCCATTTAATTTCGTAGAAGATAAACACACACCAGTCCTTTGTCTACTTCAGAACACGGCATGGCTACAGTAAGTATCACAAGCTTTGGATCTTCTCATAGAGTGGCCCTGTCCTATTTGCTCATTTCTTACTGTCCAAATTATACCTTCAGTTCGTTCCCGTGAACCCCAAACCGTTCCTAAACGATCTGACCGGCAAGCCCGTAATCGTCAAACTGAAGTGGGGCATGGAGTACAAGGGTTATCTCATGTCTGTGGACTCGTACATGAACCTCCAGGTCCGTTCAATGTCTTGGATTTTTTTAAAGAATTTGGACTCTCTTTCTCACGTTTACAACTCATTTTGACGTTCTCACCACTCAAATAGCTTGCCAACACAGAAGAGTTCAAGGACGGTTTGTCCGTGGGCACTCTGGGTGAGGTCCTAATAAGATGCAACAATGTGTTATATATTCGGGGCATAGAAGAAGACGAAGCGTGACGTAGAGAAATGATGAGGAAAGAAGTAAAAGCATTTGCAAATGCCATTGATTGACCAGGCGTTCATCACATGGCATTTGCGAATACCCTTATAAAATATTCATATCTGCTTGTTTCTTTTGTCGCCCTCTGCTGTATGCCACATGGTTCATTTTCTCTATTGGAATTCGGTGATGGGTTATACCTTCCATTTTACGTTGCGTATAATAACGCTTCGTATGACATACACACACCTCCGATCTAATAGCAACCAAGTATACCATGACTTGTGTTGTTACAATAAGGAGGAGAGCAACCAACCCAACGAGCATATCCCTTGTTGCCGGATTTCCGTCAGCAAGGGACGTCAGTGGCACCGCCAGAATAGCTAATGATCTCTCGATTCAGTTGGGGTCATCTTGTAAGGAATGGCGGGATATCTACCGATCAAACATAGAATTGTCTAAGGTGGGTATATGACTGTGATACCCTTGGAAGTTCTTGACGATCTGGAACACCAAGGAATGGGCAGACCAGCTTATTTCGTTTACATGATTAAATGTACCTATAACTATAAATTGCCGCGATTTTTGACTTCCACCGGATGATTGCAATTGGGACATCATGAGGGAGTAAACAAAAACATTGTAGGTCCCTCCCTAGTCGTAACAAATTCGGGTCAGTTGATTAATGAATTCGTATTGTAATTATGCCCCTTGGTTGCTGACCATGGATTTTCAATAGTATTTGCGCAGAAATCGGGAATGAGCTTGAGTCCTGGATTTAAGATCCTATCGCACGGAAGCCATCGCACACGCTTATTTTATTAAATCCGACCTTCCCACGCTTTCTACCCCTGACGGCGTTGTTCGAAAAGTTTTCGACTAACGACGCATCCCGTCCGTCACATGACTCTTCTGTGGGGCCCCGCCTACCTACTGTTATGTTCTGTGGGTTCCGAGTTCCGATCCGTGGCGAGTTTTCACATGGGCTGGGGTAACGCCCCTTGGGCCTCGAGAAAGGACCCACGCCATCACGGGCCAAAATTAAGAAGGGCATATGCTGGTCATCACGTGCCGTGCGAACTGGCTGCCTGATCGTCATTCCGGTCAGCGGGTCAAGCCACGTTTTTGGGCTGGAATGGGAAGGGTTGGTAGGTCATGGTGACATAACGAATGATAGCATATCCTTATTGCGAGGCTTCTTTGTTTTATTTTCCGTCTGTCTATTGTCTAATGGTGTTGCGGTTTCGCTTGATGGGATTGAGAGAGAAGACAGGCAGCATGAGCTGTGAGTGTCAGTGACTCAGAGACAAGATGCGATTTGTGCACCATCGAACATCAATGACTTGCATTCCCCGTTATGGCCCCTGTCAAATAATAATAATAATAAAAAGATCTCGGAGGCTTCGACCCTTTTTAACCTCAGCCCGATCCCTGCAGCTTTGCTTGCTTGTTTTTGTGTATATACTCTTGTCGTAAGCATTCTCTCATTTCTCTCTGCCAGCCTCGTGCCTCTCACGCGTGCGAAACAAAATTCTCCGCGTCACTTGACTTCTCGCTCATACCCGCTTATAGCATACCTCCGCACTCTGACAATATATAAAATACCGTAGAACAGCATAGACCCCAAAGGTATAGGTATACAGTATGACGATAGAAGCACAAGCAAAGTCAGCCATCTCGGGCGTCGACGGCTTCAGGAATATTTTCAACAAGCATGCTTCGATCGAGAAGAACGGCCAGAAGTTCATGACCCAAGAGGACTTCTTGTCCGCCATCGTCCCCAACGAGGATTTCAAGAGAATCGAACGAGAGCAGTTTGCGCTGCTCTTCCGCGTGGCTGATCGCGGGAAGAAGGGTGTGCTGTCAGTAGATGACTTTGTCATCTTTGAGAACCTGCTGGCGAAACCCGACGCCGAGTTCGAGATCGCCTTTAACCTGTTCGACGTCAACGGCACTGGCAAGATCGACTTCGACCAGTTTAAGCAGATCCTCTCCGCCAACATGCCTCAGGATGCCGTGCCCTTCAACTTCGATTGCGAATGGCTTCGTCTTTATACTGCTGGCCATGAGCTCACCTACGAGGAATTTTCCCAGTTGCTCAAGGGTCTGCAAGGCGAACGCTTGCGACAGGAGTTCAAGTTCTACGACAAGAAAGCCACGGGCCACATCGACGTGGACTCCTTCAAGAAGATCATTCTCGACGTCTGCAAGCACAAACTCTCCGATTCCGTCATCGATCACCTTCCCACCCTCACCAACCTCTACGCTGGTTCCAAGATCAATTTCGCGACCGTCGTCGCCTTCCACAACGTTGTCCGGCAGATGGACATGATCGAACACATCGTCAAGAAGGCAATCGACGAAAGCAAGGATAAAAAAATTACCAAGGCTGACTTCCTCAACACCGCCGCCAAACAAACCCGCTACACGCTTTTCACCCCAATGGAGACCGACATTATATTCCATTTTGCGGGCCTTGGTAACCAGACTGGTCGCCTGAGTCTCGAAGACTTTGCGAAGCTGCTCGATCCGCGTTGGAGGCTCCCCGAGGCCGTCGCCGTCACGCGGGCTGCCTATGGCGCTGCCACGTCAAAGAAGCACAGCGGATTCGTTTGGGACCTCATCGAAAGCGCCTACGCTTTCACGTTGGGCGCCATCGCTGGTTCAGTGGGCGCGACGGCCGTGTACCCGATCGATCTGGTGAAGACGCGTATGCAGAACCAGCGATCCAAGGTCGTGGGTGAGCTGTTGTACAAGAACAGTATTGATTGCTTCAGAAAGGTGATCAAGAACGAGGGTATGATTGGTCTATACCGTGGCTTGGGACCACAGTTGGTGGTACGTGACTTTTTATTTTTATTTTTTCTGTGTTTCTACCTTATTTTCTTGATTCGTCTTTTGAAGACGAGATAGGTATGTGACTTAGCCATTATTTTATTTTATTTTTATTACAGGGTGTCGCGCCGGAGAAGGCAATCAAGCTCACAGTCAACGATTTGGTGAGGGGCAAACTGAAGAACAAGAATACCGGCGAGATCTCGTTCTGGCAGGAAATGTTTTCTGGTGGTGCCGCGGGCGGATGTCAAGTCGTAAGTGTTACAATCGGTTCCTTCTGTTGAACCAAATCAATGTATACGAGAGATGCTCATAATTTCCGATTTACTTTATCATAGATCTTCACGAACCCCCTGGAGATCGTCAAAATCCGTCTTCAAGTCCAAGGGGAACAAGCTAAAAACATCGATGGGCCACCCCGTCGCTCCGCCATTTGGATCGTCCGGACCCTCGGCATTGTCGGACTCTACAAGGGTGCGACAGCATGTCTGCTCCGCGATATTCCTTTCTCCGCTATCTACTTCCCTGCCTACGCACATCTCAAGAAGGACATCTTCCACGAGTCCAAGGACCATAAGCTCTCCATGGGCGAGCTCCTCCTCTCTGGTGCTATCGCTGGTATGCCTGCTGCTTACTTCACCACTCCCGCTGACGTGATTAAGACCCGTTTGCAAGTCGAGGCGCGCAAGGGCCAGACGACATACAACGGCATCGTGGATGCCGCGCGCAAGATCTACGCAGAAGAAGGCCTCCGTGCCTTCTTCAAGGGCGGCCCTGCCCGTATCCTTCGTTCGTCGCCCCAGTTCGGTGTTACCCTTACCGTCTACGAGCTTCTGCACCAGCTTATCCCGCTGCCTGGCTCTGAAGACGCGGCCACGCCTATCAAGATTATGCCGGACGTGACAACGGATTTAGGCATGCTCCGGACAAGGAATGCGCTCAAGATGCTGTTGGATCTGGATTATAGGTTCGGCGTGTTCAAATCGCCGACACCGGCTTCGCCGGCGAGGAATGCGTAGTAAGCTGTTTGGGAATGTAGGTTAGTAGGCGCTGAGATGGATCGGTTTCGAGGATGGGTTTATGTCACTATGCGTTCTGGGACAATGAAGGGTATTAAGGATCCGCTTTGCGGATATTTGTTACGATAGAGAGACAGTTTGGGGCGCATAATATATATGGCGGTGATGGTAGTCGTGGTTAGGGTTATATACATTTCTTTTCACATCTTTTAAACACAACCCCTCTCCGTAGATTTCACCCCGGATTGAAGAGAGAAACAATGCAACCATTTCATGTATTATCATCACTCTGTTATATACCTTAATGTCAAACATAGACTTATGGTTTGCGCCACCACCACCCGCTTTCCCTATTTCTTGATCTTAGGGTGGCTTTGTACCTATACATCACGTGCAAGATGTGAAACCAATAACGCGACAAACCAATCTGACAGCCAAAAGAAGTTATGGGCCATTGGAGCCAGCTCATGCGGAACCCCGTCGTAGCCCGTAGACTGGCTATTTCGCATGCCTGCTGTCGCTTGCATCGAATAAATACCACAAGGTCTTATGCTGGGTTGATACACAGTAATTCCCACGACGCGCCTCACGCCGACCGAGGTCCGTCAATCGTTGTGGATAAGCAGGGCTCTGCGGTGCATATCAACGGACAGATTTATTCTCTCGACAGTTGGTCAAATGTAACACCCGGCATCCTCGCAAAAACTACACGAAAGCTCCACCTGCACCCTTCGCATCCTATATCTATCATCCGCAGCCACATTGAAAACCACTTCGCGACCTTCAAACCTTTCAACAACTATCACCCAGTCGTCACCACTCGCCAAAACTTTGACGACTTGTATATTCCCGTGGATCATCCCAGTCGCAACATCTCCGACAATTACTACATTAACCAAACCACTATGCTTCGTGCGCATACCTCAGCACACCAGCTCCAAGGTCTCCGATCGGGCGCCTCCAAATTTCTCATCTCCGGCGACGTCTACCGCCGTGACGAGATTGACGCAAGTCATTATCCAGTCTTCCACCAGATGGAGGGCTTCCAATACTTCGACATGTCTGTACCCAGCATCACAGCCGACCAAGTCAACGCTGACATTGCCATTCAGACGCCGACGATTGCGAACAAGATCCACACGTTCGACGACACTGTCATCAATGTGCGGAATCCAATCCAGTCCTCCCACCCCATCGAAGCTGCCATGCCCGTGATTGCACACCTTAAGCACTCGCTCAACTCAATGGTCCGCATGCTTTTTCACGACGAGCCGGATTTGCAAGTCAAGTGGGTGGATGCCTATTTCCCGTTCACGAGCCCGAGTTGGGAGATGGAGGTTCTGTATCAAGGCAAGTGGTTGGAGCTTTGTGGCTGTGGCGTTGTGCATCAGGGAATCATGAACGCTGCAGGTGAGAATCTCCTATCAGCCATATCCATTCAAGACTGTCGTCACCTTGCCAGATTTCACACATCTAACGAGTAAATTTCAACAGGTCTCACAGATAAAATCGGCTGGGCCTTTGGCTTCGGCCTCGAGCGTCTCGCAATGGTTCTCTTTGACATTCCAGACATCCGTCTCTTTTGGTCGCAGGATCCGCGCTTCCTTGACCAGTTCGCCGGGGGTAAAATTTTCAAGTTCCAGCCGTTCTCCAAATACCCGCCCTGCATCAAGGACATGAGCTTCTGGCTAGGTGAGGAGTGGAATGAGAATAATTTTTGCTCGGTTGTTCGCGAGGTAGCCGGGGACATTGTGGAAGATGTTAAGAAGGTAACATCGCCGTTCATGGTTGTTTTTTTTTTTTTTTT